>JAJOZX010000631.1:497500-530000 GCA_023014485.1 Bathynomus jamesi
ATTGATATTAATATATCTTTGGTTTTGCAAAGATGTATACTTATCCATAGTTAATGAATAGCGGATTCCTTGTCTCACTTGATTCTTGAAGTAGTTAACCAATTCATGTTTCTTTTTCTCATAAAAACTAAGCACCATTTTTCTGACACCATTATGGGAAGTTGGATGAGGCTTGTCGTATTTTATCTTTCTTAGGCTTTCTTGAATGAATTCACTTTTAGCAATTGATTGGAAACTCAGTCCATCTACACACGCAAGTTTCAAAATTTCCTCTTCTATGGACTTTTTTTGAACAAACTTTTCCACTGTTCTTTGTTTCTTCAATGGCTGATTAATCTGGTCGATGTTTAAGCCATGAATATTTTTCATGTGAGATGACAAACTTGAAGTAGAACCTCCACAACACTTTAAAACTTTGTGACATGTCATACACTCTGCTTCTTCTTTATTCTTACGAGTGAAATGATACCAAGCATTTGATTTCTTTGGCATGATGGAGTATTAAATCTTAGAATCTTTACTGATCAATGTGCAATCATCCACATAACATTCAAGACTGAAGCATCAATTATTATTTACACTTCTAAACAAACAAAAAACGATACGAAACGATGCAAAACATAATTACTTATGTTTTTAAACGTTTGGAAACGTTTGTTTCATAGAAAATGGACCAAAGTGATCGGAGACTTGCGCAAAAATGTGAAAACCGGTTCTTATCGTCGGTTTCGGTGATGGTTAAAAATTTTCATCACCGGTTAAAAACCGGGTTCCATCTCTAATACACATAGAGGTGGCGCTTTTTAACCTTGACACCCAGATTTAGTCCTATTCTATTCTCGATTTTAAAGTAGACGCAGGGGACAGTTTTCATAACGCATATAAAAAAGGCTCTTAATTTTAAAGTCTAAGTGGGTTTCACTCAGTTCACACACTTTAGCAGTGTGTGAAAATTGTATTCTAAAATTAACTCAGTTGTTGCGTGAATTCGATAAAAGAGAATTAATTCCATTGCCTAAGCTGATACTGTTGGTGGTGTTTTACGTCCTTCGTAACGGCAGAGGTCACGTGACCTACAGCTTGGTCGGGTATCCGAACCATCTAAGGGTCGTTACATCATCTAAATGTAGCAGGTGGTCACCCACCCAACAACTGAACAGATCCAACGTGGCTTAACCTCGCTGATCTAACGGGAAGTGGTATTACAATGTGGCCACGATGTAGCACCCTAAGAAATTACCGTCGCAGAAATTATGTCATTATAATAACAGAATACGAGTGGAAGCGGGGGTTCATTATTGCAAAATGGTGACTTCTATTTTACACATTATTTACAACTTTGAAAAAGGTTGTCAAATTTCACAGGATTTTCGTCTACTTTTTTTTACATACTTTTTAACTCCAATAAACTGTCGTGTTGATGACATTCCTACCTCATTAAGTGCGTTTTAAATATTTTGCTTTTATCGCATTTAAACTTAGTGAATTGAAGGTGAAAACTGTAAACTCAAATTTATGATGAATTATTTGCACAATTTCCAGTTTAAATTGAATTTAATTGTCATTTATTCCTAAATAATTTGAGTTTACAAAACTCGCGAATTATTGAATCTCATTCGCTTATAATGTTTTTTTTATGTAGGAAGGAGGGGCCAAGGGCGAACGCCCGCAAAAATATCCCTCCCGTAGAAAGAGAATTTGTAAAGCGTGGAGAGACTGACTAAGGTGGGTTGTGGTGCGCTGGCGGGAACGAGGCGCGGAGGTAAACACAGCGGTTAACTTGGTATCATGATAACGGATAAGTGCACAATGGTTACAATTAATAAATCACCTGATAACTCGATTCACGGTTCAGTGAGTCATGGATAAACGCGTGAGTACTGTATCTGTTTAACTTTTGACAATGGGAACCCTTTTCTACGAGTCTCTACTAATCTTTAAGGAAGAAATTTAGGGTCCTCTTCAGCCTTCCTTTCTGAGAATAAATTGTGTGTAAACAGAGAGACAAAGCAAAGCTGATGCTAACTGTTAACTGTTTGGCGTCTCTCCAAACTTTTCTATACATTCAAAGCCAAATTTTTTTTTGTCTTTTTCCCTCTCTCTCTCTCTCTCCTAATATTCCATTGTTATAAGCTCTTTTATTTATGCAATATATACTAATCTAAATTCATTACGCAATAATGGAATTTTTTATTACGTAAGTATCCAGTTTTACATAAAACAGTATCAGTCTCTCGTTTACTTAATGCAGGAGTCAATTTGAAATCAAGAAACGGCTTCTTACGATATTTATTGTATCAAATGAGGCAACAAAATAAAGTTCAGAATGTAGCCTAACTCCTTATATTAAATATACAAAGTTTAAACCAGAAAGTCAAGCTTCTAAAAATCGTTCTCTCATAAAAGGAAATCGGCGAAGAATCGTATTATAAGAAAGATAGAAAAGATTGAAAAAGGAGGATGAGTGAAATCTATCCTTTTCAGTACCATCGTTTTTATGTGAATAATTTAGTTTTCCTCCTAATAGCCAGAATCATATGACAGAGGGAAGATACAGATTAAAGTGGAATCTGAACCAACCACGGGTCACTACATCATCTGGACATAGAGGAAGGTCACCTCTCCAACTATTACCTAGACTTAGTCTCCATATTAACAACCGTTATCATATGACAGAGAAAAGTGGACTTACGGCTTAAAATGGAGTACAAACCATGGATCGTTACATCATCTGAATGCGAAGGACGGTCACATATGCAACGAATGAACAAACTCAACGCCGCTTAACTTCGCTGATGTACCGGGTAGCGGTGAAACAACGTGGCCACGACATAGTCCACATTCATTGTAAGAAGAGTAACAGTGCTGAAGTACACTTTAATTAATATAATAAATAATGGAAATAGGAGGGACATTCTGATGTTATTAATTATGCCACGATTTTTGTGTAGTGACTGAAATAAAAGCGTGAAATTATTACTGTACCTTCTCTACACATGGGGAAATAGTTCCCTAGTGGAAAATATGCTCTAATGTGATGTGCTCTCAGCTCATTAACTCTTTACACACGAACAACAACTTTCAATTCTTCGATTGTATTGGACAGCACTATTCCGTCGAAAGTATGATGTAAGTATCGTGAGTTGAAAGGAGATCACATGGAGCATGTTCTGCACTAAGGGACTAAATCCCCATATGTAGAGAAGGTACAGTAAAAATGTCATGCTTTCATTTCAGTTAATAAAATACAAAAATTTTAAAGAATCAGACGTTTAAAAAATCACCCTATATATATATATATATATATATAGAGGCCCTCTCAGAGGTCCAGAGAGGCCAGGGCCACTTCCAGCTTTTGAGGCCCATAGCTAAACCCAATTATTACTTTTACTTCAAAACATTATATTCAAACCTGAAATTTTCTAAATTTGAGGGCCCCCTTAAGCTTGAGGCCCAGGCCAAATGGCCTCCTATCCCCCCCCCTCTGATAGGCCCTGTATATATATATATATATATATAGTGGGATCGAACTCAGAATGGTCCCCTGAGGCTCTTTCATGATACACATAGACCGTGTATGGAACAAGGAACTCTTCTCGGAAAATTAAATCCACTATAGTCCGAATAAGTAATGATAAATGACAAACACTATAGTTTTTCTTTTTTCATGATGTTAGCCCGACGTGGGCAACGGGTCACTCGCAAAAAGGCCCCAAAAATATAGCTGCCCTCACGAGCTATCTGCGAAAAACCAAAACTTAAACTTCAACTGGCAAAATTGAGCGTCCACTTTTCAAGGCACAAAACAAGTTTTGGTTTTTGGCTAAAAATGTAATAGTTATCCCTTTTTCTTTGATGTATTCAATCCGACGCGAATGCAGCGAGTCTTTTGATTATATTGAGGTTCTGGATATAGTAGGCTAGGTGTAGCTGTAACCCTTAGATCCTGTCCCAAAGCTGGATCTTACATATCTACTTTGCAGATAGCTCGTGAGGAAAGCTATATTTTTGGGGCCTCTTTGCGAGTGACCAGTTGCCCATGTCGGGCTAACATCATGAAAAAAGAAAACACTATACAGGGTGTCCCATAAGTCCGGCATCATAGAAAAAATAATAAAAAAGGCAAAACAAAAGCTTTTATTTACAGAACGTGCTCAATATGTCCACCATTGTTTTCAATACACAAATTCAGACGTGATACCCAGTCAGCAAGCACACGGTGAATGATGTCAGGAGTAATGGTGTTACATGCCCCAATAATGCGCTGCCGCAAATGTTCAACACTCCTAATTTTCTCTACGTATACCAGCGCTTTCAAGTGGCCCCAGAGATAAAAATCTAGTGGCGTGAGATCCGGGCTTATAGCTGGCCATTCCACAGGCCCTCGACGTCCTATCCAATGACCAGGGAATTGTTGGTACAGGTATTCCCTTACTTGGGTGCTGTAATGTGCAGGAGCGCCGTCTTACTGGAACCATGTTGGGAAATTTACTTCTTCGCTCAAGACATTGGGAAATGCTTCTTCCTTGAGCATACGTAGGTAGGTGCCTCCAGTGACATGTTCATCGAAAAAGAGGTGGCCTATGATGCGATCCTTCCAAATGCCACACCATACCATCACCCGAGATGCACCTTGTTCCTTTGAAGAGGTATACCAGTGAGGGTTGTTTTGAGACCAGTAGCGGGTGTTCTGTCGATTTACCTCACTATTTCCATAAAAAACAGCCTCGTCACTGAACAGAATGGTGGACGGGAAATTGGCATCCCGCGCATATTGTTCCGTAGCCCAATCACAAAATTCCATCCGCCGGTCGGGATCATCTTCGCTTAATTTCTGTAGGATCTGAAGTTTATATGGATGCCATTTGTGAGCCTGAAGAATGCGAGGGATGCTACTTTTCGACACTCCTGTCTCGGCGGACAATCGCCGAAGAGACTTATTGGGACTTCTGTTAAAATGAGCCAGGATAGCAGTCGCTGTATCATCGTCAGTGGACCTCCTTGAAGGTCCACTGCGTGGTTTATCTTCTATGGATCCTGTTTCCTTAAACTTTGCAACAAGTCTGCTAACACAACTCTGTGTTATTGGCTCGCGGTCTGGATGCAGTCTGTTAAATTCAGCAGCGGCCTCTCTTTGACTCCGATTTCCTATGAGTAGAATTATCTGGATTCGTTCTTCCTTGCTCACAGACATTATGGCCTGTAGAAAGAGAAAAATATGAATTATGGTTTGTAGAAATAGAAAAATATGAATTTCTCCTATGATGCCTGACTTATGGGACACCCTGTACATAGTGTTTGTCATTTACCATTACTTATTCGCACTAGAGTGGATTTCATTTTCCCGGAAGAGTTCCTTGTTCCATGCACGGTCTGTGTGTATCATATATATATATATATATATATATAGAGAGAGAGAGAGAGAGAGAGAGAGAGAGAGAGAGAGAGAGAGAGTACACAGTAACTATTTAAGTATTATGTAACGAATTTATTATCTGTTTCAGGGATTCTCAAATTTATTTTTCTCTGTACCTCTTACAATAAAACAGAAAAAAATCTTTACATTTTTTAAGGTACACTTTTTTATGTGAGAAGGAAGGGACAAGGGTGAACGCCCCCAAAAATAGGCCCCCTTATATAAAAAGGAGAGAGCCAAAACCAAGGTCTCTGAGGCCCACGATGTCATTTGCTTATTTAAACCTATATTCTATACACTATTATTTTATAGGCATGCATAATTCAACTACCTTGTCTGTAATAATTAAAAGGAACTTGTAACGCAAAAATGCACAATTTATTGTCAAATATATTTTAATTAGTATTCAATTTCGCAAGCAGTAATTTGCATACCATCAGTGGTACACGAACAACAAACAGTTTGGGAACCCCTGAACTAGTTTGTAGAATTATTTCTTGCCTTAAATATTAATATTGGAAGATATACAAATTATTTTAGTTTTTGTTATCCTTAATAAACTTATATATATATGTGTGTAGGAAGGAGGGGCCAAGGGCGATCGCCCACAAAAATGGTCCCCAAAAGAGGTTCGGAGGGAGCCAAAATCAAGGTCTTTCAGATGCCCGGACACTGCGTTTGAAAGATTGGAGATATAGACATAGGAAAAGATGGATTGAGGAAGGTTATTCCAGAGCTGATGATTAAGTACATGAAAGATTGAGAATTCCTACTAACCCTTCCGTTAGAACAGTGGTTCTTAACCGGGGGGGCGCGCCCCCCTAGAAACAGGAATTTCTCTAATTGTATTTGTTATTCTCTTAACGAGAGCATGGGCTAATATTGAGAAGTTATTGAGAATTTATTTTGATTGAAGGGGGGCGTGGAGGGAAGGACCAATTCCTAGAGGGGGCATGGTAGTAAAAAGGTTAAGAACCACTGCGTTAGAGAGTTGAACAGTAAAGGGATGAGAATGTGTCGAAAGTCTGGTACTACATGATCTCATTAAAGGGAGAGGTATGCAGTTAGTGTTCAAACGAGCAGTGTTTGTTATAATGGTGATAGTGAAACGAAATTGTGGCGAAGAGAGAGCGATTGAAAACAGTCAGTAAGAGGCGGGGAATTGATGAGACGAAAAGTCTTTCATTCCATCCGGTCAAGTAGAGCTGTGTGGATTGAGCCATCGAACACATAAGAAGCGTACTCCATACAGGGGCAAACAAGACGCTTGTACAGAGACAGCAACCGAGTGGACGTAAAGAAACTACGGAGTCGGTACATCACACCTAACCTCTTAGAAGCTGTTTTCGAAAGAAAGTATATGAGATCTTTCCAGGAAAGATCACGAGAAAAGGAAACACCAAAAATGTTAAGAGAAGAGAGAAGATTGTTGAAGGTAAGGGGATAGTCGTATGGAAGATTGTGACGAGTAGACAGATGAAGGAACTGTGTTTTTGAGGCATTGAAAGCCACAAGGTTTTCTCTGCCCCAATCAGAAATAGTAGAAAGATCAGAGGTCAAGTGCGCCACAGCTGTCTTAAGCGAAACACGGATGACTGTTGGGAGGAGGCTTTGTGAAGCGGGTGGAAAAGTGAAGGGTTGAATTATCAGCATAAGAGTGGATAGGAGAGGAAGTGCAAATTAAAAGATCATTGGTAAATAAAAGGAAGAGAGTGGGTGACAGGACAGAACCCTGAGGAACACCAGTATTAATAGCTTTAGGAGAAAAACAGTGGCCATCTGCACTTGCAGCTATAGATCGGCCAGAAAGGAAACTAGAGATGAAGGCATAGATAGAAGGATAGAAACTGAAAGAAGGCAGTTTGGAAATTAAAGATTTGTGCCAAACTCTATCAAAAGGTTTCGATATGTCTAGCGCAATAGCAAAAGTTTCACCGAAATCTCGAAAGGAGGATGACCAAGAGTCAGAGAGATAGGCAAGAAGATCGCCAGTTGAGCGCCCCTTCTGGAATCCATACTGACGATCTGAAAGAAGATTGTGAGAAGAAAAGTGTTTAAGAATCTTCCTATTAAGGATAGATTAAAAAACTTTGGAAAAGCAAGAAATCAAAGAAATTGGACGATAGTTGGAGGGTTGAGAGCGGTCTCCCTTCTTTGGGACAGACTAAATGAAAGCGAATTTCCAGCAGGAAGGAAAAGTACCAGATGAAAGACAAAGACGAAAGAGTTTGCCTTGGTAGGGTGTCAGCACAGAAGCACAGTTTTTGAGAGTAATAACAGGGACACCATCAGGACCGTTTGTCTTCCTAGAGTTGAGCCTAGATAGGGTAGAAAAAACATCTTAAGAAGAGATTCTAATTTCAGACATAATAAAGTCAGAGGGCGGAGGAGATGGAGAAACGGCACTGGAATTGTCAAGAGTTGAGTTGGAGGCAAAAGCTTGAGCGAATAGTTCAGCTTTATCAGGAGAAGAGAGCAACTGAGTCATCAGAATGGAAAAGCGAAAGGAAAGAAGAAGTAGTAAAGTCGTTGGAGAGGTTCTTAGCTAGGTGCTAGCAAGAGCGAGGAGAATTAGAATTAGATAAGTTTCACATTTTTATCTGTTGTGTGAATTTTTGCCAAGTCGAAGAAAAGGTTTTGCACGATTGCGGTTAAAAAAACAAGCAGAGCGAGAGTCAGAAGTTGGTTGGAGACGCAGCTTTGGAAAAACCTCCCCTCTATTGCAGATATCAGTAGATCAAGCAATATATATATATATATATATATATATCTTGCACTGTAACTCTTATTTTAAAAGTTAAAAGTTTGAAACGTGGATGGAAATTTATGCAAATTAGAAATTTAAAGAGTAAAATTATAAGATAGGTCCATTATCTCATTCTTTTACGGTGTTCTCTCAACATTTTGATAGCCAAAAGGGTTCATTAATTAAGTGTCTACTTGTGTATGCATGGTTGAAGTTTCGTCTTTTACACGAGAGTAGAAACTTAGCTTCTAAAATTGGTTGGTTGTTAGCGTGAGAGGCAGAACCTATTCAAAATTTAAAGCAAAAGCAGATTGGCTTATAAGGACTTGGGTGAAAATGGAAAGACAAGATTGGGGGTTGGGGTAAATTCTCCTTCCACGAAGAAAAGAAGGGCGGTTTGACCCTCTTAATACCAGCGCTCGTAGCTCAGTGGGTAAAAATAAGTCAGTAATGAGTGAGGAGGGTCAGAAACTGACACAGCGCTCAGGCCAGACTAATGCGGCCCATTGCGTTAACTCTTCAATTCACTAGTCAACAAACTATAACTGCATCTGATTTTTAACTGCATCTGTATTTTCTGCATCTGATATAAAATATGTGATTTTAGCTAATTTCGATATGCTACTTTCAAAAATGGAGCTAAAAAATTTTCATATCTAGGTTTTTAGCTATGACGTCATTATTTAGATTTTCCATCAAGATATATTTCTACAATGGAACAACATTATCGGGGCAGATGCGACCTTGGAATGATGGGAGACTACTGTTGGTTTCTCCAGAGATAAAATGAAATAGGCCATAGAATGAAATGAAGCACCATACCATTTTTTCTAATAAAACTGAGCTATACACTTACATTTTTTAGTAATATATTTGGTTGTGAGTGAGTTACACTCACGAAAATTTGTCATATTAGCCACTGCGTGTTATTCTACCTGCAACAAAAACAAAAGGTCCCAAAACAAGATATCAATTTGAACATTTGTTTGCGTTGTAATGTATTACTTTTGTAAATTCAGTTTAAAATAAATTTTCCTATGAAACCGGACTTATGGGACACCCTGTATATATATATAATAGTGAGGAATAAGAGGACGAGGAGTGGTACATGTTTATTTACAGATGTTTCGGAAACTTCAATTTCCATCATCAGTGCTAAAAATTAAAAATCAAATATAAGAATGAATAAATATGATGAACAGAAACATACAATATATTTAAATAGACGTGTGATAATTAATAGTATAATTACAGTATATATTTAATTAATTTAAATTAAAAATAAAACAGTATAAAATATAGGAGCGTGGTTAGTCAAAACATAAAACGGTTAAAAGTGAATCGAAATTGAGAAGTGTCTTACCAGGTTATTATCGGGGTGAGGGACTAATTGAACAGAAAGTTGGGAATGATTGGTTGGTGGAAGAATCCATATTAGAAAAGTTGGAGCCAGACGGAGTGATGGTGGCGTTCTTTTTGGTGGTAAGCAGAGGTGGGGAGTCGGAGTCGGGAGTCGGGGCTTTTTTGAAGAGTCGGGAGTCGGTAAAAACGACCGACTCCCGACTCTTTGATTCAATTTCTATATGCCAACAATTTACCAGAATACTACTCTGCCCTAAATAAATATCTTCCTGAACTAATTCTTGATTCACATTTCCACATTTGATTTATTGTTCTGGTAAATCTTAGCAAATGAATTTCATATTTCTATTTTAGGATACTAGGTACCATATAAAAATTAGCAATATATTAATTATTAATTTAAGTAGCCCCTATTAGTAATGAGTCGTGGGCCTAGTAGAAAATCAGCAGTCTTTCAATATTTTAAGCTAAATGAGGATGAAAGTATTTTTATTTGTCAAGTAGAAATGGATGGTAAAGAGT
Organism: Bathynomus jamesi; assembly: GCA_023014485.1. Lineage (NCBI taxonomy): Eukaryota > Metazoa > Arthropoda > Malacostraca > Isopoda > Cirolanidae > Bathynomus > Bathynomus jamesi. Next base: position 507,547 of record JAJOZX010000631.1, read on the forward strand.
GTAATGCAAAAATTAGTGCTTACACTGGGAAACATGCTAATGCTCCAACTAGAGCCTCAAACTTGAAACGCCATCTACGAAACAAACATCCCAATATTTATAAGGTTGTAGATCAGCATGATAAGGAAAGAGTCGGGAGTCGGGAGTCGGAGTCGGTTTTTAAAAATACCGACTCAGGAGTCGGGAGTCGGGAGTCGGTTGTTTTTGGCCGACTCCCCATCCCTGGTGGTAAGGTATGAGAGTTTATCTGGCGATGTTTACGTTAAAGGCGGAACTATAGTCATTGAGGGTTGGTTTAATACTCGGATGAAAAGGGACTTTAGAATGGGGAGGTCGGTTAGTTGGTTGGTTGAGTTAATAATTTTGAAGTTAGAAGGAAGTAATGGGAGGTTATGAATGTGGCAGTGATCCCTTATTGCTGATTTGGAAGACTTATTTAAGGGCTGAGATGTTCTAGTAGAAATGCCGCGATGCTCGTCCACTCTTGTTTGATATTGGCGAATGGTACTGCCAATATAGTTCGCTTTACAGCGAACACAGTTAAAAGCGTAGGTAGTGGACGAAGCAAGGGGCTGGGGTGTTTTTTCTTTGTGATCGAGGTAATGCAAACTACAGACATGCAATGCAGAGAATTACAGACATGCAAATAAGGAGATAGAGAAAAAAAAGAATAACAAAAAGTGGGTTAGTTTACGCTACGAGCTACATCTAAGTTCGTATTAGTCTATTTTTTTTTTTGCTGGCATAATACACGCTGGCATGTCATAAGCTGGCATGTCACAAGCTGGCATTAGTCGTCAACAGACTCATCCCCGGTGACCACCCCCAGAGCTCATGTTGCTAATTGTTTTTTATGTTAAACAACGTTAATACTTTTAAAATGCCTATCTAGACGGTTCTTAAACATATTAACGCTGGTAGAGCACGCGGCGCGGGAGATTATTCCATTATCAATACTTTAAAACGTAAGAAGTTTTTAGCGATATTAGTAATGAAACGTCTGCCACGCAACTTAAATCCGTTATTACGATTATTGCTATTATCGAAAGTGAACAGTTTGTCAAAATTTACGTTATCAATTTTATTAACCATTTTGAAAACTTCAATAAGCTCCCCGCTTAATCTCCTAGTTTCGAGTGAATGCAAGTCTAACTCTTTAATCCTATCTTCATAAGGCTTGTTGCGCAATGACGGAATTAGTTTCGTGGCGCGACGCTGAACCCTTTCTAACCTATCAATATCCTCACGCAAATACGGGCACCAAAACTGAACGGCATATTCTAAATGAGGCCTGAATAGGGACTTGTAAAGGGGCAATATAATATTCTTCGATTTAAATTCGAAATTACGCGCTATGAAGCCTAACATCCTGTTAGCTTTTGCGCAAGACTCCAGGCACTGGTTCCTAACTTTTAGATCCTTAGATACGCGTACGCTTAAATCTACTTCCTCGTCAACGCTCGCTAACTCCCCTATCATCCATCGTGTACATGTAATTATTGTTGCGAGAACCTATATGCAAAACTTTACATTTGTCTACGTTAAATTGCTTCTGCCACTTAACAGGTCCACTCCATAATCCTATTTACATCGTCTTGGAGCCTATTTCTATCGTCCTCGTTAACAACGTTACCGCCTATTTTAGTATCGTCCGCGAATTTTGACACGTTACTAGTCAATCCTACATCTATGTCGTTAATGTAAATTACGAATAGCAGTGGGCATAACACTGAACCCTGTGGGATACCGCTACCTAAAGTCTCCACTGTTAAAAAAGACTTACAATAGTTTTCCTTTCCCTATTACGACTATATCAGCCACTCTCAGAACTCCGCCTCCTACTCACCCCTCTTTACCCCCAAATCAACTTTCAATTCGTTTTCACCAACAATAACAGCATCAAATCATACCTCAATCACAAAGAAAAAACACCCCAGCCCCTTGCTTCATCCACTATCTACGCTTTTAACTGTGTTCGCTGTAAAGCGAACTATATTGGCAGTACCACTCGCCATATCAAACAAGAGTGGACGAGCATCGCGGCATTTCTACTAGAACATCTCAGCCCTTAAATAAGTCTTCCAAATCAGCAATAAAGGATCACTGCCACATTCATAACCTCCCACTACTTCCTTCCAACTTCAAAATTATTAACTCAACCAACCAACTAACCGACCTCCGCATTCTAGAGTCCCTTTTTATCCGAGTATTAAACCAACCCTCAATGACTATAGTTCCGCCTTTAACTTAAACATCGCCAGATAAACTCTCATACCTTACCACCAAAAAGAACGCCACCATCACTCCGTCTGGCTCCAACTTTTCTAATATGGATTCTTCCACCAACCAATCATTCCCAACTTTCTGTTCAATTAGTCCCTCACCCCGATAATAACCTGGTAAGACACTTCTCAATTTCGATACACTTTTAACCGTTTTATGTTTTGACTAACCACGCTCCTATATTTTATACTGTTTTATTTTTAATTTAAACTAATTAAATATATACTGTAATTATACTATTCATTATCACACGTCTATTTAAATATATTGTATGTTTCTGTTCATCATATTTATTCATTCTTATATTTCATTTTTAATTTTTAGCACTAATGATGGAAATTGAAGTTTCCGAAACATCTGTAAATAAACATGTACCATCTCCTCGTCCTCTTATTCCTCACTAAGTTATGGTTTCTTAACAACAAACCCTTCAGTCAAGTTGTGTGTGTGTGTGTGTGTGTGTATGTATATATATATATATATATAATTTAATTTTAAAAAATAATAATAATATTTTAGATTATTTGGATCACCTGAAGATCTCCCCAGCTCTACCTTGGGGGGGGGGGGGGGGGAGATCTTCAGGTGGATTGGGCTGGGTGGATAATCTTCAGGTGCGTTCGCTTAGACACACTGCAAATATCACCTTCGCCGAAAGGTATGCTGGGAAAAAGCGTGGCGAAACTATAATGCTGAGGTGTTCTGTTAAGTTATCAATAACTGTTGTGAAGCCATGCCGCGCGGACGTGAACTCTCCGAGTTCCAACGTGGACTCGTCATCGGATGTTATTTAAGTAACGTTTCTATACGAAACATTGCAGCCAAACAGGATATACCAAAGTCGACTGTAGCGGATGTTATCATGAGATGGAAGCACCACGGTGCAACTAACGCGAAAAAACGTTCCGGACGACCACGCAAACTGACGGAACGTGATAGAAGAAGTCTGGTACGACATGTCAAGAAGTCCCGCACGTCCTCTGCCGCTTCCATCGCTGAGGAGGTAGGAAGAGCATCCGGTACCTCCGTTAGTACTGTAACTATCCGCAGAGAGATGCACAGACTCGGTTATTATGGTAGAGCAGCTGTACACAAGCCACTGATTACAAAAGTTAATGCCACGCGTCGTTTGGCCTGGTGTGTCTCCCGTCGTTCCTGGACCGTGGAGGACTGGAAAACTGTTCTTTGGAGCGACGAGTCGCGGTATTCACTCTTCCAGTCTGATGGGCGTGTTTGGGTGTGGCGACAGCCCAGAGAACGGCTTCTTCCTGACTGTGTACGTCCAACGGTGAAGTTCGGTGGAGGGTCCATCATGGTATGGGGTTGTTTTTCCTGGCTAGGGCTCGGCCCGTTGGTTGTTATACCCACTACCATGAACGCTGACGTTTATCTCGACGTTCTGGACAATTCGGCCCTCCCTACACTGTGGCAATACTACGGAGATGGCCATTGTTTGTTTCAACAGGATCGAGCTCCCTGCCATACTGCAAGGCGTGTGCAGGACTGGTTTCGTGAAAATAAGGTGGATTTGTTAGACTGGCCTGCTCAGAGCCCCGATCTCAAACCAATCGAGCACATGTGGGACGAACTGGAGCGACGGATACGAAACCGCACACCACGCCCGGCTTCACTTGCATCTCTTGCATCAGCTCTGCAAGAGGAATGGCGAGCCATTCCTGCACAGACTTACCGAAAACTGGTGGAAAGTATGCCTCGACGTGTTGACGCTGTAATAAAAGCAAAGGGTGGACCTACTGGTTACTAAATGCCATAATAAAACCATTTTTCCCAAAACCATGCGGTGTCCGAATACTTTTGATCATATAGTGTATATATATATATATATATATATATATATATTATATATATATATATATATATATATATATATATATATATATATATATATAACGGGTGTGCCATATAAAAAGGGTACATTTTAAAAAGGCTATAAAATCAACATTTGTCATTTAATTTTAATAAAACTTCTACACAATAAAACATATGTATTTATCTATATGCACACAAGTTTTCAGACTAAAATATCAAATAATTCAAATTCTATCAACATTTAACGAAAGAGTATGATTTTTCTACTTAACATGCAAAAATTGTTAAACCTTTTTAATATTTTTTTATGAAAATAATTTTTAACGTAAAATTTACCTGAAATTATTAAAAAAATTGTTCGAAATGCTTTCTTTCCATTTCAATAACTTTTATTCTTGGCTGGAATATGGGAGAACTTAGCAGAGCGAGTCTACAGGACTAGGATAAAAGATGTTGCTCATTTACGCGAGATCATCATTCAAAATTGGGAAGAGCTTCCCCAGGAACAAGTAAATCGAGCCAAGTAAATTGACAAAACTGAGCGTTCAATTGACCGGGGGCAACTCACAAGTAGATAGATCACAGCACTGCATTATCACATGCTCACACTACAACAATAATTTTAAAAAAATAACGATGAACTTCGATATAATTAAGATTGCAAGTTTCGCACACCGTGTCGGAATCTAGACTGCGAAATGACGCGATTTTAAATCTGGGATAGAGAGGTTTAAATTTGATTGGCTGGATGACGTCACGAGACCGCGTGTCGCTTGGTGATTGGTTGACCTTCGCCATGTTGATCATGGCGGCGATATCGGCAAATTCGAATTTTTTCTTAATAATTTCCTTAAACTTCACCATAAAATGATATTTTCCCAGTTTATAATTAATTGTAGTGTGATGTACATATATTTCTAAAGTCGAAAAGGGTAGTGTATGTTTATAAAGCCGCGACGCCCCTTGGCTGCATAATAGCCACTGAATGCCCTGTTAGGTCAACTGAATGCCCAGTTCTGTTAACTGAATGCCCGGTTAAGTCAACTGTACGCCCTTAATGATTGGTTAGGTTAAGTCATGATATTTTCGTTAGTTTACTATCAAAACTAACGAGACTATCACGACTTAACCTAACCAATCGTCAAGGGCGTACAGTTAACCTAATCGGGCATTCAGTTGACCTAACCCGGCATTCAATTAACCTAACTGGGCATACATATATATTTTTTTTTTTTTAAATGATTTTAAATAGCCAAAAATTCTAAATCACGAAGAAAATTTTGATAGTACACATTCTAAAGTATTAAAGCTGGGGGGGGGAGAGTATCTTCAGATGGATCGGGCTTGGGGGGAAGATCTTCAGGTGGACACTCAAGGGTGGAAGATCTTCAGGTAATCCGATTACACTGTGTAACACTGATTCTGTTTATATAGAATTTTTTGTTTTTATATGCATTTGTGGGCGCTTAGTCCAAATCTGGCCTTGGTTTGTGTGTATCATCAATGGTTTCAGAGATAATCCATTTTTCATGTTTTACCAGTATAATGTTATTATGAACGCAGCAATATCAGAATAATCAGGAATTGTTGAGAACAATCTGGATGTTCGTTGACAGTTTCTTGCTCTAGAAATTGTCCGAAACTGCCACTGTGCTATATAAAGAAGAGCGCAGAGTCTGAGAAGTCAGTAAGTGTGAGCACACAAAGAAAGCAGGTTGTTTGTCTGATGGTTACCAGCAGTGAGGTACTGTGTTTCTGTGCTGACGATTTGAGTGTTATCGATCCTTTTTTATTGCGAACATTATTTCAGTGTTGTGAATACATCTTTTTTCTGGAATCTGTAATCTGTTGCAGATTTAATAACTCTTCTCGCTATATCTGCAGGTTATGATTAATGTAGTACAGTTTGGTAAAGAGAATGGCAACTAGAGCTTGTAAACACTCGCCGGATATATTCTGCTACGTTTGTGGGTATTACATAGGCCCCAAGCAAGTATCGCACAAGATTGTGAAAGGCACCAAGTTCTGGATCGCGTATTGGCTCTATTTTGGTATGCCTATGGGTGACCAAGATAAGCCGTGGGCACCCCATGTGATCTGTGGAAGCTGCAGCTCCACACTTGAAGGGTGGATGCGGGGAGTACGCAAGGCAATGCCCTTTGCGGTACCCAGAATATGGAGAGAACCAAAGAGCCACCAAGACGATTGCTACTACTGCATGGTAGATGTTTCTAAGTACAGGAAAGTTAAAGGAAGGCAGACTCTTCAGTATCCAAGCATAGCGTCGTCCATAGCTCCTGTACCACATGGAGAAGGTCTTCCAATACCACGTCCACCAGAACAGGTATCTATCCATTACTTTACCTTCTGTATTTCTAGACTGTGGGTCATTATGTGTCGATTTTTCTTAGTGCTGATGCTCTTCTACATATATAGCTATGCCTATATTTTGTTTCTTTGCTTTGCAGGTTGAAAATAAGGATGCAGCTAGCTCATCTGAGATGTCGGCTGGTGAGGACAGTCATGATGAAGAATATACAGTAACTTTCAGTACAAACCCTCACTTTCCAAATCAGAGGGAATTGGACGACTTAATTAGAGATTTGGGTTTGACGAAATCAGGGTCTGAGCTTCTGACCTCCAGACTCAAAGAGTGGAATTTGCTTGGAGAAGACTGCAAGAGCACTGTATACCGAAAGCGGCATGGAGAGTTTGCAAGGTTCTACGATGTCAATGGCTCTCTCTGTTATTGCAGCGAGGTTAATGGTCTATTCACAGCTATTGGGTTAACACATATACCCTCAGAGTTGCGCCTGTTTATTGACAGTTCAACTCGGAGTTTAAAAGCTGTTTTACTCCACAATGGGAACAAATATCCACCTATACCAGTTGCACATTCTGTTCAAATGAAAGAGGACTATGAAAATGTCAAACAACTGCTCACTCAAATCAGGTACGTATGAACAATATAACTGGGACGTGTGTGGTGATTTCAAAATGATTGGTTTCCTGTTAGGTTTACAAGGAGGGTTTACTAAATATTCATGTTTTCTTTGCCTGTGGGATAGCAGGGCTTCAACTGAGCAGTATAAAACAGTTCAGTGGCCTCCACGTGAAGGACTGTAACCAGGAAAGTACAATGTACTCAGGGAACCTCTTGTGAAGCCTGACAGAGTTCTGCTACCACCTCTCCATATTAAGTTGGGTCTAATTAAGCAGTTTGTAACTGCGTTAGATTTTGGAGGGGAAGTTTTCCAACAGATTCGGGTCATGTTCCCTAAACTTTCTGAGGCCAAAGTCAAGGCTGACATCTTTGTAGGACCACAAGTCAAGGCGCTGTTGAATTCAAAGAACCTTGAAGCCAAGATGACTCCAATCGAAAAAGAGGTTGGTGTGCTTTCCGTGATGTGGTTCGTGGGTTTTTAGGCAACCATAAAGCACCAAACCATAAGGAGTTAGTGTCAAACTTGATTAAGTACTATGGCAAAATGGGGTGCCGTATGTCTTTAAAATTACACTATCTGCATTCACATCTAGACTTTTTTCGTGATAACCTGGGCGATGTGAGTGAAGAACATGGCGAAAGATTCCATCAAGATATTCAAACGATGGAGAAAAGGTACCAGGGCCATTGGGATGCTTCCATGATGGGAGACTACGTATGGTCGCTGATCAGAAAGGATAAGAATGTTCATACGCGGAAGTCGCGTTCTTCAGTGCATTTTTAAGGAACGCACACTGCATAACGAGGCTTGTTATTCTCTTAGCGGTTCTCCTCATGATATATATTATATCCTTTGCACCAATTTGGGTTTGTCAAACAATTTTGGCTCAATAAACATTAATTTCCAATAGTGTTTTTATTTTCAGAAAATATTTATGTTAGCCTTCTTTATATACTTTGCCATATGAAAAGTGTGATAACCTACATTTTTGAAACGGGTGATGATAGAGCAAAACCAATATAATTTTTGGAATCAGCTCCCCGAAATCATTAAGAAACGACAGAAAAATCACAATAAACAGAAAATTTTTCAAATTTTGTTACCCAGTGTTATTTAATCTTCTTCACAGTGGCAAAGGCCATGTGACGGAGGGGACCTAAAGCTTTACGTGGGGTTCTAACGATCTACTGGTCGATACATCATCTGAACGTGGAGGATAGTCACCCATTCAATTACTAAACAGACCAACGTCTCCTAACTTCTCTGATTTAACAAAAAAAAAAAAATGATTAAAATTTTTTCTCCATAAACAAACGCTACGTGTCCATAACTCGAATGAAATATAACTCGAATGAAATATTAAACTTATGGAAATGAGGTCACATCCCATTTGGTCTCTAGATTTTCCTGTAAAACAGTTTGTTCTCATGATTATTTGTTTCCTGTTCGATCGTAAAAAGGAACCGTAATGAACGAATTCATATACGGAACGCTTTATTTCATACGAAATTGTTAGTGGAATCGCGCCAAATCCAAGATTACAAAATTCTGTGCGCGATTTTTTTGGTCTCTGAAATCAATAAAGTGTGACTGGAAAGTCCGGAATGTAAAATTTCAGTTCGGTTTTATTATATAATAATGAAGGAGGGAATTGAGACCAGTTTTAAAATACTCGTATGTTCGTTTGAACACAATTATCAGGAAAATAAAGGATTACGTGAACAATGTCGGATTTCATAATAACGACGCTCGACTTTATGATGTCGACATTATTCCAGATCGATCTGATTAAAGTTTATTCATTTCAGATTTCAAATAAAAATGAAATGTTTGTTTAATATTTTAAGAGAAAATAACTAATCCACACATACATTTCAAATTTTAAATAAAAATGAGTCGCCTAATCTAACCAAACTAACCTAACCTAACCGAGCATAATATAACCTATCTTAACCAAACTGAACCTAACCTGACCTAATTTAATCTAACTTAACATAAATTTAACTGTCATACAAGAGATCCAGATTTTCCACATTATGAAAATTCAGAAATTTGGAGGTGGGGGGGGGGGGGGGGGGGGTCGACATTTTTCCGCTACACCAAAGTAAAGCATGAAATTAAAAAATTTAAACCTACAATAATAATAATAATAATAATAACAATAATAATAATAACAATAATAATAATAACAATAATAACTAGTCGCAATGGCTTCGCGCGCTCTGCGGTCGATCCGAGCCCAGCCAGGATTGAATCATAGAATATTTTTTTGCTAAATTAAAAAGCCTGAAAGCAGACTTTGCAAGAGTGAATCGCCTCAGTATACACAGAGGTCCCTTTTACCGAATTTAAAAGCTACTTTTGCAGGCAAAAATATCATTACTTCCAAAGAGACGTCCAGTTTCCCTCCTCTAATTCATAATTTATTTTTGCATTAAAAATAACATTAATCCCGAAGAGACGATCAATTTCCCTCCACTAATTCATTATTTATTTTTGCGTGCAAAAATGACTTGAGTCCAAATACCTTACCAATTTTCTTGATCTGTTTTTATTTCGTTTTGTGTGGAGAAATGCCATTAATTACGAAGGGTCCACAAAATTTGTTCTTCATATATATATATATATATATATATATATATATATATATATATAAAGAACGACGCTTGTGTAGAAGAGCGTTCCGCACAAGATGAGGAGGGAGAACGAACAAATGAAAAATGAGGTACCACCCGGGAATCGAAATGTATATATGTACGGCATGCGAAGGTGCCCCCTCAGGGCATTGGTTTCTGCTCGTATGTAGGAGAATTACGACTTCTGATTGATCGAAGTCCATGGTGTAGTGGCTAGCATATCTGACCGGCAATCGGATGATCCCGGGTTCGATTCCCGGGTGGTATGACATATGACATAACGCTTTAAGAATCACTTCACAATGAAATATATTTCCTACAGAGAAGCTTGTGGTAGTTTATGGCATAAGGATTATGATTTTGTATAAAATTCACAATAACACTGCATATTGTCTCCACGTTTCAACAAGAGTGAGTTGCATGGTTAGAGTTCACATGGTCCCATCACATTCTAAAAACTGTCCGCTTTATGTAATTTAGATCCGAGAGGAAAAGAAGGACTAAACGTACTTCGTAAAATATAAAGTACTTCAAGGGTAGATATATATATGATAGTAGGTAAAGAGTAGCTGAAACGGTTTCCTTCTTGACAAACGTTGTCTTCTGAAACTAACTGAAAAATGCAAAAACTACACTTCCAGGGACTAAAGAAAACCTCTCAGTGTACTCTCCGCGTACTCTTGGTGTACCTTCAGTCTACCGAGTGTATTCTCTACATACTTTATACCCAAAGTACGTTTATTCCTTTTTCTCCCGCGCGGATCTAAGGTACACACAGCGAACAGTTTTTAGAGTGCATTGGAAATTTTCACCACCATAAATTCATTGTGTAAAATTGAGTGTGTTCGAAGGGTGGTTTCTTGTAAGTCATTAAATAGCGAAGAACTCGCTAAGCTAACCAAACCATAGTTAACCTAACCTAGCGTAATCTAACCTAACCAAACCTTAGTTAACCTAATCTAGCGCAACGTGACCTAATCAGGACCAACATATCTTTTTTCCGACAATAAAAATATTTCTAGAATTTTTACATAAATTTTTTCATGTTCCGAGATACCAAAAGTGTCACCGCACAAAAAAAAAAATACCCCACTTCATCCGTGATTTATAACACACTCGACCTCACTTATGCCCAGTTGCCTACGAACACACACACACACACACAAACACACACACACACACAATATTTATGTTGTAAGACTGTTTTCATTAGTGTGAGCGCTGCAATGTATAATGTCGACCGTTAAAGAGAAGATTTTCACTTCATTAAATAAAAGGAGTTTGGCGCGTTTAAATCTTTCTCTGACGTTCTTCAATGGTTGCAATCACAGGATTTCCTCAACGATTTCCTTTAAACCTGACAATTAAAAATGACCCTTTTTATTTTATTTTCTTCACTCGTAAAGTTGGTTCTTGCCTGATTTTATAAAAAAAGTTGTTTTAATGTATTGATTTTGTTTGTTTTGTTTTGGTGTTATATCGGAAAAATCTCGTTCACACCGTTACATTTTAAGTGGGTTTTTTTAACGCTACTTTTGTAAGTAGTGGTTACTGTTTGTTTAATTTTAGAAACTGATTAAAATTATACATTTTGTTAAATGCAATTATTTATGTTATTGTATTTTATAAACTTTGGAATTATTTCACTTCGCGAACCAAAAATCAAAAATAAAAATTCTTAAATCTCTTTCTTGGACCACACGAAACGTATCTCTTACTCGGCAAATATTACATTAAATATTACATTAAATATTCCGACGGGAGTGTTGCCGTTTCTTCTCCTGACAAAGCTGAACTCTTAGCTCAAACTTTCGCTCACAATTCAAACATGGACGATTCCGGTGCTGTTCCTCTATCTCCTCCCCCTCTGATTTTATTATGTTTGAAATTAGAATCTCTTCTGAAGATGTTTTTTCTGCCCTATCTGGGGTCAACTCTAGGGAGGCATATGTTCCTGATGGTGTTCCTCCTGTTGTTCTTAAGAACTGTGCTTCTGTGCTGACACTCTGCCTAGGCAAACTCTTTCGTCTGTCTTTCATCTGGTACTTTTCCTTCCTGTTGGAAATTCGCTTTCATTTAGTCTGTCCCAAAGAAGGGTGACCGCTCTCAACCCTCCAACTATCGTCCAATAGCTTTGATTTCTTGTCTTTCCGAAGTTTTTGAATCTATCTTTAATAGGAAGATTCATAAGCATCTTTCTTCTCACAATCTTCTTTCAGATCATCAGTATGGATTCCAGAAGGGACGCTCTACTGGCGATCTTCTTGCATGTCTCTGACTCTTGGTCAGTGGTCATCCTCCTTTCGAGATTTCGGTGAAACTTTTGCTATTGCGCTAAACATATCGAAACCTTTTGATAGAGTTTGGCACAAATCTTTAATTTCCAAACTCCTTTGGTTTCTATCCTTCTATCTGTGCCTTCATCTCTAATTTCCTTTCTGGCCGATCTACAGCTGTAGTTGTAGATGGCCACTGTTCTTCTCCTAAAGCTATTAACAGTGGTGTTCTTCAGGGTTCTGTCCTGTCACTCACTCTTTTCCTTTTATTTATTAATGATCTTTTATTTCGCACTTCCTCTCCTATTCACTCCTATGCCGATGATTCCATCCTTCACTTCTCCACCCGCTTCCCAAAGCGTCCCTCACAGCAGTCGATTCATGATTCGCATAGGACGGCAGTGGGACACCTGACCTCTGATCTTTCTGCTATATCTGACTGGGGCAGAGAAAACATTGTGGCTTTCAATGCCTCGAAAACTCAGTTCCTCCAGCTGTCTACTCATCACAATCTTCCATACGACTATCCCCTTACCTTCAACAACAAACAACTCAATCCTTCCTCTTCTCGTAACATTCTTGGCCTTTCCTTTTCTCGTGATTTTTCCTGGAAAGATAATATATACTCTGTTTCTAAAACAGCTTCTAAGAGATTAGGTGTGCTGTACCGCCTCCGCGGTTTCATCACCCCGACTCAGTTGCTGCCTCTGTACAGGGGTCTTGTTCGCCCCTGTATGGAGTATGCTTCTCATGTGTAGGATGGTTCAACCCACACAGCTGTACTTGACCGGGTGGAATCAAAGTCTTTTCGTCTCATCAATTGGCCGCCTCTTACTGATTGTCTTCAATCTCTCTCTCTCTTCTCCGCAATGTTGCCTCACTCTCTCTTTACTATCGCTATCATAATGGACATTGCTCTTCTGAACTCTATAACTGCATGCCTCCTCCTTTAAGGAGATCACGTAGTACCAGACTTTCTACACTTTCTCATTCCTTTTCTGTCCAACTATCTAATGCAAAGGTTAATCGGTATTTTCAGTCTTTCATCTACTCAACCAGTCAACTCTGGAACAATCTTCCTCAATCCATCTTTCCTCCCTTTCATGACCTCCCATCTTTCAAATACAAAGTGTCTAGGCATCTCGAAAACCTCGGGCCTTGATTTTGGCTCTCTTCTTCTTCTTCTATGGGAGGGGCGCTTTTGTGGCCATTTGCCCTTGCCCCTCCTTCCTGCATAAAAGAAAACCCTAGTATATGTTACATACTGTAAGTTAATTTCCTGCAGATATATTCGACTTTTCTCCGCTATCTCAATATATATATATATATATATATATATATATATATATATCGTAAAGAACGACGCTTGTATAGGAGATATTCCGCGCAAGACGAGAGAGAGAGAACGGAACAAATGAAAAAATTAGGTAACCACCCGGGAAACGAACCCGGGATCTTCCGATTGCCGGTCAGATGCGATACCATTACACCATGGGCCTCACTCTTCCAAATGCCGTAATTCTTCTACATACTCGCAGAAACCAATGCCCCAAGGGGGCACCTCCCGCATGCCGTAACATTATATACATTCAACTGCAAAGAACACGCAGTATAAATAACGTAAAGAACGACGCTTGTATAGGAGATATTCATTTGTTCCGTTCTCTCTCTCTCGTCTTGCGCGGAATATCTCCTATACAAGCGTCGTTCTTTACGTTATTTATACTGCGTGTTCTTTGCAGTTGAATCTATATATATATATATATATATATATATATATATATATATATATACATATATATATACACTGTGTATTGTGCATGTCCTCCGTGTGGCGGAGAGGACCTACATTTTTACGTGGGTTCCGAACTACAAAAGCCTTAATTTTATTATCTTAAACTATACCCAAACTATCAACAATCTATTGACAAATGTAAAGTTTTGCATGTAGGTTTTCGTAACAATAATTACACGTACACGATGGATGATAGGGAGTTGGCCAGCGTTGACGAGGAAGTAGATTTAGGCGTACGGGTATCTAAGGATTTAAAGGTTAGGAACCAGTGCCTGGAGTCTTGCGCAAAAGCTAATAGGATGTTAGGCTTCATAGCGCGTAATTTCGAATTTAAATCGAAGGATATTATATTGCCCCTTTACAAGTCCCTAGTCAGGCCTCATTTAGAATATGCCGTTCAGTTTTGGTGCCCGTATTTGCGCGAGGATATTGATAGGTTAGAAAGGGTTCAGCGTCGCGCCACGAAACTAATTCCGTCATTGCGCAAAAAGCCTTATGAAGATAGGATTAAAGAGTTAAACCTGTATTCACTCGAAACGGAGATTAAGGGGGGAGCTTATTGAAGTTTTGAAAATCGTTAATAACATAGATAACGTAAATTTTGACAAATTGTTCACTTTCGATAGTAGTAATACTCGTAATAACGGATTTAAGTTGCGTGGCAGACGTTTCATTACTAATATCGCTAAAAACTTCTTTACGTTTAAAGTAAGTGATAAATGGAATAATCTTCCCGCGCCCGTCGTGAACTCTACCAGCGTGAATGTGTTTAAGAACCGTCTTGACAGACATTTTAAAAATATTAACGTTGTTTAAAATAAAAAAAAACAATTAGCAACAGGAGCTCTGGGGGTGGTGGTCGAGGATGAGTCTGTTGACGATTAATGCCAGCTTGTGACATGCCAGCGTGTGATGCCGGCAATAAAATTATTAAAAAAAAAAAAATTAGACTAACACGAACGTAGATGTAGCTCGTAAAGTAAACTAACCCACTTTTTGTTTAACTTTACCTACTTTTTTTTTTTCTTATCCCCTCCTTACTTTGCATGTCTGTAACTCTCTTTTCTTGCATGTTTGTAGTTTGCATGGTATGACAGTGAGTTAAGACTGTGTTTGCATGGTTTGTAAGCGTTCTTATTTTACTTCTTTTCATCTTTCACCCCCCTCCAATTCTCTCCGACTATTTTTCTGACTTGTCGGCAGTGGCCGGCGGATGATGATGGTGAGACTTTTTTCTCTTTTTCTGAATGAATATTAACCCACGAGTGATAGGTGTTCCTCCTTATTTAACCCCTTATTCTCTTCTCTTAACCCCCTGCTCTTTCCTTTCTCTCGGGCTAACCTTAGAGTGGATCGTCGGGTCTTTGTTAGCCTTAGCTTCTGTAGATCTGTAGAACATATGCGTCTTATCGATTTTTAAACATGTTTATAGACGTGCTACTAATTACTTCTACCGGCAAACTATTCCAGCTCTTTACTATTCTATGCGTAAAAAAGTTTTTGGCAACTGCTGTCTCGAACCTTCTATCATACTTCTCAACTTATACCAGTTATTTCTAGTCCTATTGTATTGAGATATTTCGAAAATGTTATCTCTATCTACGTTATCGAACCCATTTATAATTTTAAAAACCTGGATTAGATCACCCCTTAGTTTCCTAGTCTCGAGTGTAGTCAATTTTAACTCCTTAAGCCTATCCTCGTACGACTTCGACCTAAGCGACGGAATCATCTTAGTTGCTTGTCTTTGAACTCTTTCGATTTTGTCTATATCTTTTCGCATATGCGGATTCCAAAATTGGATCGCGTACTCCAAATGGTGTCTAACTAATAATTTATAAAGAGGAACAAAATATCGTGCGATTTGTACTCAAAATTCCGAGCTACAAAACCTAGCTCTTTGTTCGCTTTATTGACCGCTGCTGTAGTTTGTTTCGCCACTTTTAAATCACCAGTGACTATAACCCCTAAATCTTTTTCCTGCTCTACGCTTGCTAACTCCTTCCATGACATATTATACGCAAAATTACCGTCACGCGAACCTATATGTAAAATTTTGCACTTAAATAGATATACAGCTTACCTTACCTTATGAACCTTATGTTGTTTTGTGTGTTGGTCTCTGTTCACACGGAGGTCAAGATGGTGGCCCCGCCTCTAGGTCTGGCTTGGTGGAAGAGCGAGTTGCTTTCTTGCGTTCTCCACCGTACATAGCCAGGCACGCCCGGCTCATCTGGTACTGTCCTGAGTCAGGCATCCAATCTTCTCTTGAAGACTTAAACTTTGACCCCTGTGACGTTTCTGAGGTCCTTTGGAAGCTGCTTGAAAAGTCTTGGCCCCCTGACAACCAAGCTATTTTCCTTCAGTGTTGAGGAGGTCCCTTGTTGGGCCTTTAATTTGGGAACACTACGCATTCTGCCTTTCCTATTTTCCAGTGTTGTTTGAATGGTAATTGGGTTTAGTTTTAGGTTTGGTACCAGTTTTTCGACCATTTTCCATATGCAGATTATGGTGTACCTCTCTCTTCTTCTTTCCAGGGAGTACAGATTTAGTTTACGTAGGCTTTCCCAGTAGTTGAGTTCTTTGCAGCCATCAATCTTGGCTGTGAAATGTCTTTGCGTTTCTTCTAGTTTATTAGTTTCTTCTTTTTTATATGGGGACGTCAAAATTGAGTAGTATTCAAGTTTTGGTATAATCAGTTTTCTTGGCAGGGGAATCATTACTGTCCTGTCCTTCTCTTGAACGTTCTTAGTACCTGTCCCGCGACTCTTTTTGATTTATTTATCGCTATCTGATTTTGTGTTTCGAATTTCGCATCGTCTGTCATTATTACCGCCAGATCGATCGCTTTCCTGCTTCTCTGAATTTCCTGTCTATCTGGAGCATAATATGCAGTCTGTTTAAGTTCCTCTTTTCTACCATATCTCAAGAGCTGAAATTTCTCGGTGTTAAATGACATGTTGTTGTCTTCTGACCATTTGTATATTTTGTTCGTGTCCCTCTGCAAGGCCTCCACTTCATTTACATCGCTGATTTTTCTGCTGATCTTTGTATCGTCTGCAAAGGATGTTACTCTATATATATATTATATTAGGCCGGGTCGAAATTTTATATTGAAAAGGTACATATTGTGAGGGGTTTGAATGGAACACAGGAACCCATCATAAGTTATTTTCGCTGTTTAAAGCCTCCTACCCCTGGCACAATTTTTCACTTTTTGACCTATATTGAGGAATATTCCATTTATACGAGACTTACTCTACATTCAGGTTTTTTGATGACATAAATCTTTATTAACGTATGATATTTTATTTAATAATGTACAGTATTAGGAAAATTAATTAAGTACAACAATATACTCAGAAGAAAAAATTAGAGGCATAATAAATGTGCTAAAATTCAATTCACTCTTTCATTGTTCCTTATCACATCAAAATGGAAGAAATTTTCAATATCATTAGGAAATTTTATTTCATATGTTTCTTACTCATTCCATTGGGCCTTCCATTCAAACTTGGGCAGTTTTCACCTTGATTCTAATGAGTTTAAGATAAACTTTTGACGGTTGTCATATCCTATTCTTTCCTGACATGCCTTTGTTACTAGGTTCACTGCCCTTTCCACACTTTGACTGTGGCATGGAAAAGAACCTATCTCCAGTGGCTTACATCGAACCTGTAGTGGCTCATCGCGCTAAAATTGTTTAGCAGCGGTGGAGGAGTAATGATCTCTTTTTGCCAATCGACCATCTCGGTTGTAGTCAGTAGATTGGAAATTGAGGGTTCAAGGCAACTCAAAGTTTCTGGTACCTGAAAATCCTGTTCTTGAAAGGATGATTTTCTGAACAGTTTGCTCCCTAATTTCTAGTATCTTGTCAGTTACCAGTGATATGAGTATATTTTGTGGGTGGGCAAAGTAGGCGTTATTCTTTAATACTGGTTATATGATTGATCTATGTTGTTCATCTAAATTTCGAAGCAAGCACATTAAATGCCAAAAGTTATATGCACCATCAGTTGCATTAGGATGAGATTTTATCCAAAACCACCCTGGAGCATAGAACTGCATAATAATCTTGATTATATTTTGAAGGTTTTTATCGGAATTTGGTGTTGAGATATATAATCGAAGGACCCTGTTGGCTAGAGTTAGCCAGCGAGCATGGTGAAGGGTACCTGGGGATCGAGTGGACAGATCTTGAGAAGTGTCTCCAGTTTGCACTGCCAGACACATATCATAGAGATATCTTTGATCACTGCTTAGCTCCTTCACAACATTTGCTGGAATTTCTTTAATGTTTCCCTTTACGCGAGAATATTTGACTACCTCCGATTTTGTTAAATCTGTTTTCAGTTTATTTCCAATTGAACCCACAAAAGTATTTGGACCTGTTGTTTTACCATCATTGGCTTTGTAGACGTGCATAAAAGGCAGCTCATTCGAATGCAAGAGGCACACCAAGTTACCAACCACTGCACTGGTCTGTTAAGATGAATTTCAACCAGTTTTAGGGCTCCACCAATTTTTCCTGTATTTACAGGAGTACCATCACACAGTAAAACTTTGATAGTATCTGTGCTGTTCGAGTCTGCAATAATAGTTATCAACTCTTCTGCTATGCAGCGAGCAGTTCCATTATCTGGTGTGACATGGTCTACACAGATGCTTCCAGGTTCTTTCACAATAACATAGCGTTCTACTTTTATCTTTCCACTTTTAGTTAATGTGTTATCTTTCCTTCCATCAAATCCAAGGCACTCCATCTTCAAATTTTCGGATTTAGACCTAAAAGTATTTGTTTTACCCATACGATTTCTTTCTCTTTCTAATTTATTTCTGTCAAGCATATTGGTGTGGTTAAGGATCCCCATATCTTTTAAAGCTGCATTGACTATTGCAGCTGCAGCTCTACAACTTATACGATAACGATCTGCTGTTGATGCTAGGTTTTTATAGGAGTGCCTGTTCTGAATATTCTCAGTCAATTCTAAATCGGCCTCATAATCTACATCCTGACTCTCTGAATCTACATCCATGTCTTCTTCGGTATTTTCTATAAATTCTGATGGTAAAACATTGGTGGCTTCGGTCATTTCTTCTTGTGCTTTTAGTTGACGGTTTTGTGCTTCTTGGGCTCTTGCTAAAGATCTCTTCTTTGTTGAACTAGCTATGCGATCAATTGGTCCTAACTGATCTTTTCTGTTTTTGACCCACAAAAAGTCTCCCATTCTGCCATTGGTATTTTATCCTGACATCTGCAAGATTTCCTATCAATTTCCTTATCATAGCATTCACAAGAAGATATATCAAACATTTCATCATACTGAGCTACTTTTGAGCCAAAACTTTCATTTCTTCGATGTAACGGCACCTTGTTCAATTTTGAGGCTTCTTCTATTAGTCGACTGACTTTAAGATAGATAACGTTGGTGTTAATCGTAGGGAAACAAAATTTTACCCAAATGTCTTCAATATCTTTTACAACAACCCTGTAACAATCATTAGCAGTTGCTGATCCGTTTGATTTAGCTTCTTCACGACGGCGCACAAAAAGGTAGTGTCTCACAACATTTCTGGTAGTCATAGTTTATATTCAGAAGTAAAATCAAATTATATGTAATTTATAATTTATGATAATTCAAATTATAATTAATTAAAGCAAATGCAAATTATTTCTATTTATCTGAAACATAAAAATATCAAGCATTAAACAAACAACTTATCATGTGACATATAACAACATTAAACTTATGCAAATATGAAGGTAAAAAAGGGAGGAGGGGCATGCGATAGGGGTAGTAGGGTAGCACATGCTTGAATTTCTAATATTTTGTTAATATGATTAAAAAGACCTTCTCACATAGTGTTCTTTTTAAGAAAAAACATTTTTCCCCATTTAAATATAGGCAAATATGAGGGTAAAAAGGGGGGGGGGTATGTGCTAGGGGTAGCAGGGGTAGCATGTGCTTGATATTTTAATATTTTGCTAAGATGATAAAATGAAACTTTTCACATAGTATACCTTTTAAGAAATAAAAAAATTTCCCATTTTCGACCCGGCTTAATATATATATCAGTGTCGATTTCTTAATGAATGCAACGCATGCAATGAATGCATGCGTTAAATATGTTCTCTTTTCAGATCTAAGTAAGGATTATAATTGCCAAAAATAATTTTCAGAAACTAAAAATAGGCTAAGGCTTCAATCACGCATGTACTGGCTATTGGGCGGTGTAAACAAAATTATGTCTTATTTCATTAGACAATTAAGAACATTTTTCTGTACACAGATCGAAATACTTGTAGCTAAAGCATTCACTAATTCAGTCTGGGTACAGAAAAATGTTCTTAATTGTCTAGTGAAATAAGACATGATTTTGTTTACACCGCCTTGCCTTGGGCAATTTTTTAAGGAGACTTCTCACTATCCATAAGATATTTTTTTTGAGCCTCATAGCTAAATTCAAAAGGCAATATGTTTTAAAATATGCTTAGAAAATTTACTTAAATTTTTACTAAAAATAATTAAAAAGCTTTGTTCTGATTTTTTTAATTAATGAAAATAATACGGCATGCATTCAGTTTTAAGGTGCATTCACCAAAAAGTAACATCTGGCAATTCTGACAAGGCTTCTTTCCAGTACCACAGCCGCAAGCTTCACTTGTGTTCGGTGTTCCCTTAAATAAATTATAGCATTGTAGTGCCCATAATGACTGACGATGTGTTTAATCAATTGAAGACTAGAAGATTTTACTCACTCTCTTTTGATGAGAAAAAGCGCATATTGAATAATGGCAGACCGATTCCACATTTGAATTTAAGCAAAGAAAATAAAGGCTTCACTAGGAAATTTAATCCTAAGCTGTATGATGATGTTCCCTGGTTATGTGGAAATATTTCAAATAACAAATTGTACTGTTGGTCGTGTTTCCTATTTTCAAGAGATAACTCTGTGTGGAATTCTGTTAGTCGTGGATACGACGATTTAAACAATTTACATACTGCAATTTCTCGCCATGAAAAATCTCTTGCTCACATAAATGCATTTGTTGATCTTAAAACATTTGGAAAGTCAGAAAGAATTGATTTAATACTCGACAAGCAGAAATCAGTTGCCATTTCCAGACATAACGAAGAAGTTAATAAGAATCGAGAAATTTTGAAACGTTTGATTAGGATAACATGTTTTTTTAGGTATGCAAGAATTAGCATTTCGCGGTCACAATGAAGAAGAAAACGCTGACAATAGGGGTAACTATAGTGAATTGGTATTTTGTATGGGAGAATTCGATGAAAAGCTTCAAAACCATTTAAAAACTGCGACTGTTTTTAAGGGAACATCATCTGCTATTCAGAATGACATAATTCAATCTATTAGTGCAGTTATGTTAGAACAAATAAAACGTGAGCTTATCGACTGCATGTATGTGGCGATTTTATTAGATGAAACATCTGATGTCAGCTGTTTTTCTCAACTCTCTACTGTTGTTCGTTATGTTAATAAACATGGAGAGATTTGTGAACGATTTACAAAATTCAATGACGTCAGCAATGATAGAAGTGCAGGAGCGATTTCTGATTTATCTATAAGGCAACTAGGTGAACTGGGCTGTTTGAAAAAAATTAGTTGCTCAAACCTACGACGGTGCTGCTGTTATGGGGAGCGATCTTAATGGAGTACAAACAAAGATTAGAGAAACTGTACCAGAGGCTATTTTTCTTCACTGCTACGCCCATAAACTTAACCTTGTTTTATCCCAAGCTGTCGCTGAAATTTCCGAATGTAATAATTTTTTTTCAGTATTAGGAAGTTTGTCATCATTTTTCAGCAGTTCAACTAAGCGAACTTCAATGCTTGACAAAGTTGTTGGAAAGCGTTTCCCTAAACTGGCTCCAACGCGGTGGAACTATTCATCTCGTCTAGTTGAAAGAGTTAAGGAAAATAAAGAAGATATAATAGATCTTTTAAAAAGCATTCTTGAAAACCCAAAGAAATTTGATGAAAAAACAAAAAATAGTGCACGCGGATTGCTTGCTGGTATCGATACTTTCGATTTTAATTTTTTATTAGAAGTATTTTCTTCAATTTTTCCTTTTACTGAATATCTATTTAATGTGCTGCAAACAAAATCTATGGATATTGTGTATAGCTCAATCACCGTTGAAAGCACTATGAAAAAAATCAAACAAATAAGGGATACAAAATTTGCAGATATGTGGGACTTGATAACAGAAAGATGTGGTGAACCTGTATGTAAAAGGAAACAGAGTCTTTCTCCACAAGAGAAGTATAGTCAACTATTTCATGAAATATTCGATAATATACTTCTTCAAATGAAAGAGCGTTTCAGTTCAATGGAAAAATTGGAATTCATTGAGCTTTTAGATTGCAAAAAAATTGAGTTCTATGATGTTACTTTCCCAGAGAGAGCTTTTGAATCTTTGAAAAGAAGCTACAATTCATTTTTTGAGTTTCCTCGTCTCCGTTCTGATTACGATAGACATCGGGCGGTTGATGTAGTGTATTTAGATTTTCAAAAAGCGTTTGACACCGTGCCGCACATAAGACTCATTGAAAAAACTAAGGCTCATGGAATCAGGGGTGTAGTAATAAATTGGCTAGAAGAGTGGTTGCGAGGCAGGAAACAGAGGGTGGTCGTTGATGGAGCGGAGTCGTGCTGGGCTAA
>JAJOZX010000631.1:535000-757500 GCA_023014485.1 Bathynomus jamesi
AAAGAATTCGTTGTGAACAGCAACTCATAAGACTGCAGTTAATCTTATGCGAGGTATGAAAATCAGGAAAAATGCCAAACATGTATTATTTTAAATGAAACTAAACGCATATTAAATTAAAACAAATGAATTTTGTCCTTTTAAGAGAATTAATTATTATAAGAATTTAACTACTCAATGTAAGAAAATAGTTATTAAACGCACGCGAAAATGTAATAAATAATTAATGTATTTTTTCTAACGAAGACTGAGTTGCCAGATACCACTTTTTACCATTATTATGGTGAGTTGTCTCCAACTAAAAGATTTCGTTGTGAACAGCAACTCATAAGACTCTGTAGTTAATCTTATGCGAGGTACGGTAGAAAAAATATCTAAGTTGTATCATTATGTAGAACATTACAGTATTCGCATGAAGGAAGGAGAGGTTGCAACCTCTACTTGCAGAAAAAGCTCTCCATAATTAGTGATTGAACCATTCTTCTCATTTGAGCATACAATTCAGTTCCAGTGAATATTCTTATGGCTCATTTTAATAGAAAATATTGTTTCAGGCACTGTCTCTACATTGTGAACAAAAAAAGAACTACATGTTTAAGTTTAAACGTTATTGTAATCCCTCCAGGGATTTTTCTTTACAGTTGGACAAATATTTTGATTGGGGTTTTGCTATGAAATGGTGTACTTTCAACTTTTTTACACTTTCACATATGTCTTCTACTACATTCGAAACACTTTTTGTCATTGTGACCAGTTGGGTATAGTCTGTATGAAGCCACTGCTTAAAGGATACCTCATCATCGATGTCATAATCATTGTTTTCAAAAATGGTAAGAAGCCAACCCCGTAATTCATTTAAACCAGGACATGTTTTGCAGTTATTAATCATGCAGTTTCTGGTTTCAGCTAATTTAACATTTGTGAATTAACTTACCAAGTAATAAAATGGAAGTAAAATTACAATTCAATGTTGTAAAAAGAAATTTAAACATTTCAAAATTTTGAAAAAATTCAGAATTTTCACAAAGTACTTTTCTTTGAATAGCAAAACTATATGAAGGAGTTGAGTTAAGATCTATTCCTTAATATATGTTTTTGTATACATATGTATCTTTCTTTACTAGAAGTATCAACTTCCTGACTAATTTTGGACACCTTTATATTAAGCCTCAAATTTGATGTTAATTTTGCAAATTTTGTGAAAATATCAACTTTTGGAAATTTTTAAAAATAAAAATAAATCCTTTTTTGGTTATTTTTTTATTTCACTCATAAATTTACAACCCATAGAGATTATTAGGAGTATTAAAACGGCTGTGAACTAAAACTTTTGAAAATGGTAGAGTCATAAAAGTGGGAGGAATTGATGCAAGCTTCAAAATGGTGTCATATTTAAGCCCTTGTAACTCAGAAACTATTTGTTCCACAGCCTTTTAGCTTGCAAAATTGAAAAGCCCACCAGAAGTTGTATTGGCATAACAAATTTGAAGCTTCTACACAATGCTCAGACTGTTATTTTGGCGACTAAAATTTTGTGTTGATGTGGATTCAATCTTACCTCGTATTTATGTATAAATGTTTTATCAAATAGCTAATGCGAAATAAATTTAGTCTATATCTATAAACTAAATAGCTATATGTACAAAACCAAATTAAATGTTTATTTTATTTAGTTTATGGTTAAACTATTGAATTCTTTCTTTTTTCTAATTGTCAGCAATTAGATTATGAGTCCTACAACAATTATCATAAATTCAAGACCTACAATTATTTATTGTCTACATAACATCTGATTAGTTCACTATAGACATACCTTAAATTTGTATTTGTGACATGTAAAGTAATTAATTTTAAATTCATTACATTTTTTCAAGAGCCTATGAATGACAATTTAAGTATCTAGCAATATCACCTTCGAATGAAATGTTGGCTAAAAATTTTATTTAAGTTTGCTTAACCATGCTGGATTTTTGGATAAAACCTTAAGTCTCAAACTAAAGAGTATGTGGAACATGTCAAAAGTAATAAATATACTTATAATTTTCATACAATGATTACGTGAACTAGAAAATTGTAAAGAATGATGATCCTAATGTGTGAAAAAACACACACATGCCCAAAATCTATAATAATAATAATAGCTACCTGAATGTAAAAATTTAAAATGGTACGGCTTAGTTAATTTAAAGAAAAATTTAGACACTTCCATGAATGAAAGAGATAGTTTGTTGAATGTGAATAGTGTATACCGTATTCTTAGCTAAGTTATTACGTTACATTACATTTCATTTGGAAAACATGAAGGCACTTGGGCCTATTGAGGTAATCCAAGTCATCAGCTACATTTTAATAATAATAAAATTTTGTAAAATGTCAATCTCAAACTAGCTAATTAATATACAACTATTTACTTCCACCAAAAGAGCCTACAAAACTGAAACTAAGGATATACACGATATACAATCTACAAACTATCTCTTTCACTCATGAAAGTGTCTAAATTTTTCTTGAAATTAACTAAAGAGCTACTGTGTACCACATTTACCATATTTTATCAAACTAAGACTTTTGCACATGAATGGTTTCCACACACTTTTTTCATAAATTTGTCAACTAATTTGTAAACTGTGTGACAAATACGTTTGGACTAGGACTCTATCATAATTATGCAAGTTGTACCAAAAGCCCATTTTCTTTTATAAATAGCTTCTATTCAGTGCTGTACTGTACATTGAAGGGTTTTTATTTTTAATATTTGTTTAGTTATATGCACAAAGTCAATTTAAATTATATAAGAAATACTAAAAGTTTTCAGTTTCATATTATATATATATATATATATATATATATATATATATATATATATATATATATATTTGGATTAACTGAATTGTTAAGCCTATTATCATAATAGAAGTTAAAAAAAAAATTCATTGGAGTAACAATTGACACCAATTTACCATGTAAGAGTCACATAATTATCTCTGAAGAGATTTCCTGGAGGGATTACAATAACGTTTAAACTTAAACATGTAGTTCTTTTTTTGTTCACAATGTAGAGACAGTGCCTGAAACAATATTTTCTATTAAAATGAGCCATAAGAATATTCACTGGAACTGAATTGTATGCTCAAATAAGAAGAATGGTTCAATCACTAATTATGGAGAGCTTTTTCTGCAAGTAGAGGTTGCAACCTCTCCTTCCTTCAAGCGAATACTGTAATGTTCTACATAATGATACAACTTAGATATTTTTTCTACCGTACCTCGCATAAGATTAACTACAGAGTCTTATGAGTTGCTGTTCACAACGAAATCTTTTAGTTGGAGACAACTCACCATAATAATGGTAAAAAGTGGTATCTGGCAACTCAGTCTTCGTTAGAAAAAATACATTAATTATTTATTACATTTTCGCGTGCGTTTAATAACTATTTTCTTACATTGAGTAGTTAAATTCTTATAATAATTAATTCTCTTAAAAGGACAAAATTCATTTGTTTTAATTTAATATGCGTTTAGTTTCATTTAAAATAATACATGTTTGGCATTTTTCCTGATTTTCATACCTCGCATAAGATTAACTACAGAGTCTTATGAGTTGCTGTTCACAACGAATTCTTTTAGTTGGAGACAACTCACCATAATAATGGCAAAAAGTGGTATCTGGCAACTCAGTCTTCGTTAGAAAAATACATTAATTATTAATTACAGTTTCGCGTGCGTTTAATAATTAATTTCTTACAAGAACAAAGAAATAATGATGTCAATATTTATGGATTTGAGCAAGGTGTTTGATGTAATAGATCATAATATTCTACATAAATTGTGTTGTTATGGATTTAGAGGGGCAATCAGTGATTGAATTAAAAGTTATTTGCCCGATAGATATAATTTTGTTTGGTGATACATTCATAATTAGTTGGGTGTCCCTTATAAAAAATCATTTTCTGTCTAACGATTTATTTATTGGGTAACTTTGTTATTTCTGTTATATTACTAATATATATTGAAAGATGCTTTTACTTTTATTCATTCCGGTTGATAATTACATTATTACTTTATAACTTGCGATATCCACATCAAGAGTGGTCTGGAAGGAAGATCTCTCAACCAGCAGGTGTTCTTCGAAAATATAAAGATGTCATTAGTCGACCGATCCCCGTTATAGAGGATTGTGTTTTGGCTAATTTCAACTTTAAATGATTTGTTTCGTAAATTTTCGTTTTTTCATTTTTTTTTTTTTTTCGCAGGGAATGAGGCTCGTGTGTTTCATAAATTTTCATCTCGTTTGGAGTGAAGGGATACTTATCAGGGATTGGGGGGAAGGTCTCTCACGAGAATGATATTTGTAAACAGAAGGGCATAAAACAAGTTCTGAGTTATGCCTGACGCATTCGTGAAATCTTATGAAAAATGTAAATATAGCTAAGGAGAACAAAGAAATAATGATGTCAATATTTATGGATTTGAGCAAGGTGTTTGATGTAATAGATCATAATATTCTACTTAATAAATTGTATTGTTATGGTTTTAGAGGGGCAATCAGTGATTGAATTAAAAGTTATTTGCCCGATAGATATAATTTTGTTTGGTGATACATTCATAATAGTTGGGTATCCCTTATAAAAATTCATTTTCTGTCTAACGAATTATTTATTGGGTAACTTTGTTAATTCTGTTATATTACTAAAATATATTGAAAGTTGCCTTTACTTTTAATCAAACCGGTAGGGAGTTAAACTTTTAAAAGTGGTTGAATTATGTGTGGCTAACTACGTTATTTGTTTCGAAAAGTTTAACTAAGTTTAATGAAGTTCAAGTTAATGTTATATTTGATTCTAATCGTTAAACACTATATACATCTATTGTAAAACCCTATATACATCTATACATCTATAGTGAAACACTATATATATATATATATAGCTATTTTTGTACGGATATGGGGAAGGAATTTATAGGCCGTGCTTTTCAGAACATTCGAAAAGTTTAACTAAGTTTAATGAAGTTCAAGTTAATGTTATATTTGATTCTAATCGTTAAACACTATATACATCTATTGTAAAACCCTATATACATCTATACATCTATAGTGAAACACTATATATATATATATAGCTATTTTTGTACGGATATGGGGAAGGAATTTATAGGCCGTGCTTTTCAGAACATGTTGATAGAGTTTAATATCAGCTATTACACAACCAATTCTATACATAAGGCTTCTTTAGCTGAAAGAGTTCAGATATATATATATATATATATATATATATATATATATATATATATATATATCATAAGCTGTTTAAAAGACTGTATATATATAATTATAGTAAACTTATGTCGAAATAAACTAGTTAACCATAAAATTAATTATTTTCTATTATTAAGTTTTCTATGTTGAATTATGTGTGGTTAACTACGTTATTTGTTTCGAAAAGTTTAACTTCAAGTTTAATGAAGTTCAAGTTAATGTTAAATTTGTTTCTAATCGTTAAACACTAAAATAAAATTAAATGTTATAATATGAAAAATAAATAATATATATATATAATATATATATTTACATATACCTAACATAAGATGTTTAAAAGAATGTGTATATATATATAAGCATAATAATATATATCTAGCAAGAGAATCCGATCATTGCAAAAAAAAAAAACTGGAAAGGTATGCAATTCCAGGTTTAATAATAATAAAGATTGAGTGTGTAAAAATTATTTATTTAATAAACAGAATTTAATTGGATTAACTACCGTCATATATATTGTGGTACACAATGGATGATTAATATATGGTTTTCTGGGACACATGGCGCTATCTGGCAACTGAATACATTGCGCTATCTGGCAACTCAGCCAGAATAGAGGTTTATAAAAGACCGAGAAGCTGATGAAAGAATCATTCAAGCTCGGCTCCCAGCCGAGCAAGGACCTCTGGTCCTTCTCTTTCAGGCCCTTTGGTAAAACCCCTTAGAGGCCTCTTAGGTTAGGAAAACGAAAATAACTTGGGGGAGAACTCCTCTCTCTCCTTCAGGTGTCTCTCTCTCCTTCAGGTGTCTCTCTCTCTCTCCTTCAGGTGTCTCTCTCTCCTTCAGGTGTCTCTCTCTCTCCTTCAGGTGTCTCTCTCTCCTTCAGGTGTACCCCTACCCCTTGGCTCAGCCAACTGGCTGATTCTGGCTGATTAGGAGCCTATAAAACAACGCCTACTCGGCTGAAGTCTTAATATGCACTTGGCTCCTGCCAGGTGAACACCTCTCCTCCTTTCTCTCCTTCTTTCTGGTCCTCTGGGGGGAATAGCTTGGTGGAGAACTCCGCCTCCAAGTTGCATGCCCCTTGCAACCACGGTTGGCAACAAAGGCCAGTACTCTTTTTTTTCTTTTTTCTTTCTTTCTTTCTTTTCTTTAATTTTTTTTTTATTTTTTTTGCAACACCCCCCACCCCCTTTGCAACATTACATAATAACTTGCAACATTCTTGCACTCTCCCCTTTTGCGGCTATACTACTCAGATTGGATGGAAACTTTCATTTTCATCACTGCGCTAAAGTAGGTGTTCAACGTTCGGCCATGGAATACCATGCGTTGATTACCTATTCTATGGTAAGAAAACTTAATAGGAATGTACAGGGTGATTCAGAAAGGTGTTCCAAAAATAATGTGCAATATTTTTTTTAACACTTCTTTTTTATCACCCTGGTTTTAAAATTTTATTCATCCTCGTACTGCAGATATTATGTGAGTTACAAAACGACGGAAATTTATTGACATTACAAGCTAACATCCGTGGATGACTACCCTTCTTCCCTTTGCAAAACATTCCAATGTTGTATCTGGTTTTCTCCCTTTCCCTTGAATCCCCACCCACATCCACCCACCAGGTCACTATCGCTTCAATAAGAGGATTCGTCGATGTTTCTTCATCACTATTTTCATATAAGTGTGCTACCTTGGTATATATATATATATATAATTGATAGGTTTGTTTCTAGGAAACCTTAAAGTACAATAAAAAGGAAGATCAAGGACGCAACATACAGCATGACTTTAATAGAGCTCCAACGTTTCGAGGGATACAACCCTGATCTTCAGGTTAAATTCTAAACTTATAAAAAGTGAAAGATAAGCAAACATTTCTTAAAACAAACTAAGAAATTATTAAATAAGTCTTACAGTAAAAAATTCAAAAAGATAAATTATAAATTTTAAAATTATAAAAAATAAAAGATTAGTAAAATTTTTAAAAATAATTACAAAAGAATTATAAAATAGATGTTACATTAAAACACTCTAAGAGGTAAATTATAAAAAGCAAAAAGTAAAAGACGATAAAAATTTTAAAACAATTACAAAAGCTAAAAAAGATGAGATAAATCCTACATTAGAAAGTTCAGAGAAATAGGAAAGTTGTGATTTTAAAGAGGTTTAAGTTTAAAAATATAAATGGCTTCTAAGAATCTAAGCTCATTAATGTTATTACTTACGCTTAAAATCTTAAAATTATCTGGTGAAAAAGAAGTGTCACATCCAACCGAATGTTCACGTATTATGGATTCCATTGGGTTACTGATGAGACGACCGGTGCGGGACGACCTACCTAAATGCTGGTCAGTGTGGACCTGAAGTAACTGAATGGTACTTCCAATGTAAGACTCGCTCTCGCAGTGCGAGCAATCAAATTTATAGACGCATGACGAGCATAAAAGGGGAGGGAATCTATCCTTAACACGAAAGAAAGATCCTACAGTGGAAGGATTTATAAAAACGAATTTAAAATTAATTTTGGGACAAAAATTCTTCAAGATTGCAGACAGGTCTTTCTCAGTTTTATCACTAACGAGACCGAGGTAAGGAAAGATGGGGTAACAATTGTCTATGGGAACATTAAAAACGGGTGTCTTCGGTCTATAAATATTGTCAACAAATTTAGAAATATATTTTTTAATTAAAAATCTACGAAAACCATTTGAAATGAAAAATTAATTAAATATTCAAATTCAGTATGAAGACTATATATATAATAAATTATATATATATATATATATATAACACTATCTGGCACCTCTAGGTTGTTTGCAAGTATTTTGATACACTGCTGGAGGCTGTGAGTTCATTTACTTATTCCAATCCTTTCGTTTGTTAGTAATGTATTAAATTTTAAAATGATTATTTTTTTTATATTATCCATTGTTCTTTATCGTCCAACGAATTCTGACGTCAGTTGAGGTATCATTGACCACCACCACCACCACCAGAGCATCCACAGCATTATTTCAATTTAGTTTACTGTCAGGATCAAGAAATTTGTAAGATATTAATACTGATTTAGTACAGTTATCTACTTAATTATAGTGATTTCTTTATTTCTTCAGATTTCATTTCTTTATTCAAAATCTTGTGTACTTCACTGTAGATATTTCTTTAGCGAGATTTTAATTTTTGTAAGAATTTCAGTGTTTCCAGATTAAAGAAATCATTTCAAGTAAGTTTTTAACACTGGTACACACACACACACACACACACACACACACACACTTTATTTCACCACTTCACATTTGGCTGGAATGACATATCATACGACTGCGCAAATAAAGTGGATGACTTTTTACCCTTTTCTAGACCTACTTACTGGTAAAGCTAATTTTCAAAATCAAATATTCGCGCACTTACGTTTTCAAAACTTTGTTTACTTTGTATTTCCGTGAAAATACTTTGGAAAATTTTTATACGTCTTAACTTATCATTGCTTTTAATTTTATTTTATATCACTTCAAATAAAACTTACCTACCGAATAAATGTATCCTAACCAATAGAAATTATTGAATAGGCCACGCTAACGACATTTCGTCGATAAGATAGATTCATCGAGAAGTTAGATTAAAATGAAATTCAGTTAGGCTAGGTTAGGTTTGGTTCGGTTAACGTAGATTAAGCCAGGTTAGGTTGGGTTATTTGGGTCAATGAAATTTCCCGTCGACGAAATATCTATTCATCCGAATAGGCCCCCTATCTAAGTGACTTGCTAATTTCAGCCTATTAATGGCTTCAGATTGTCTAGTAACAGAATAAAAAGTGAGCCATTGGGTTTAATTCGTATGAAGGTCGTTCAGCCTAAATTTAATAATAATAATAATAATAATAATAATAATAGACTAATAATAATAAAATAATAATAATAATAATAATAATAATTTATAATGTTTAAAATTGTACAAGTAATACTCGAAAATAAATTATGGTACCAAAGATTTGAAACAATCGTTTATTTAAGTTTGGGGACACAAAAAACATACTTTTTACCAAGGTTACTAATGTCTTTTTTTCTAAAAATTAAATTTTGTATTTTAAACTAAACTTAAAATAAACGTCCACACAACTTAAGCTCGTCTCTGCAAAAGGGAAAAATACACTTCAGATGTTATAATAAAAATGTTCTCTAATTTTTTTATGCAAGAAGGAGAGGTCAAGGGCGAACGCCCACAAAAATGCCACCCCTCTCCCGATAGAAGGAGAAAGAGAAAGCCGAAATCAAGGTTAAGGGTTTACGAGATGCCTGGACACTCTTCGTTTGAAAGATTGGAAGTCATGGACAGGGGGAAAGATGGGCTGAGGAAGGTTGTTCAAGAGGTGACCGGTTGAGTAGATGAAAGAGTAAGAATACCAATTAGCCCTTGCATTAGAGAGTTGGACAAAAAATGGATGAGAATGTGTTGAAAGTCTGGTACTGCGTGCTCTCCTTAAAGGAGGAGGCACGTAGTTAGAGAGTTCAGAAGACACCGTTATAATGGTGTCTAGAAAGGTTTCATGCGAATTTTATCATCTGCGAGATATCTAACAGCTGTCTTTCTAAAAGTAATTTAGGTAAAGTTAGGTTAGGTTAAATTACGTTGTTAGATAAAATTTGGTTAGGTTTGATTTATATTATTTTATTTTTCGTCATCTTTCTCAGTGCAAGTCCAATTATTTTTCTATGTTTCCAAAATTTGTCCCTCTGTCAAAAATTATCTTCCAAATATTTCTTATTATAAATAACAGGTAGTTATTAACCTACAATCTCTCTACATTTTTAAATTGTATCATTCTGGCTAATTTTACTGTTAATTTCACGAGATTGTTCCTTTTCACTGTCTCAGAATTTCTAGATCTGTAAACAGTTTCAGTAATTTCTAGAATCTCATCAGCAGTGTTGTCAGGTCTGGTTATTGTCTACAGAGAAACATATTTTGTTGACTGACACTAAAACAA
Organism: Bathynomus jamesi; assembly: GCA_023014485.1. NCBI lineage: Eukaryota > Metazoa > Arthropoda > Malacostraca > Isopoda > Cirolanidae > Bathynomus > Bathynomus jamesi. The sequence continues at coordinate 545,251 of JAJOZX010000631.1, forward strand.
ATGTATTTCAACAGAATTTTGTTTCGTGTTAGAAAATTATTGTTGTCGTAAATAATTTGGTTGAGAAAACAAATATTTAGTTGATCGAACACAATCTGCGTATGTTTATTTTAAACAACAATCTTTTTAAATTAAACATAAATCATATCATATTCGAATTACGAAAATGTCTAACTTATTTTAATGATTTTTTTTAAACGGAATTTATCCACTGTATACTTACTTATGAACAATATATATACAGAAATAGACACGAAGATTTTTTTTATCCCAACCGGAATCGAATCGATTCCCCTAAGATTTTTCACATAATGTAAAGAGTAATTTACTCACTAAGCCAACCCGAGTTACAGATGTAATTAGCAAATTGGGTATTTATAGATTTGCGCTACATTAGAATTTTATTAAATTATTATTTAAGGTAAAACTTTTATATTTCCCGTTAAAAACTTTATATTTAGAAGAAAATTAAGAAATACATTTTTTTTTTACAATGAAACAACTAATACTAATATATGGATGCATGGGTTGTCATTCAGAAATATAATTCATTAGTGTTTATAGAGTATTCACAGTAAAAGTCTACAGTAAGAGAAAGCCAAAAATAAATGCCAAATAAATTTTATGCCAAAATAAATGCCTATGGTACCTAATTAAAACGCTTATTATATTTTAACTAGTGCTTTATTTGATCCAAACAAAAGGTGGTTGACTAAACTTAGTTTGCTGTTTAAGATTACAGATTTCTCTGTGTACCAATGTCACTGTTCACGCTGTTCAGAGATTAATGCTATATACAGTATGTTAAAAGAAAATGCAGCTAATAAATGCATCAAGTATTTTCGCACAACCCTGTTAATATTCATGGTTTCACATAAGTAACTAAACTACCACAAGTATTCCTTGTTGCAACTAAAACAAATAATAGAGCAAATAATAAGAGGGTAATTCTATATATACTGTATATGGTGCATGTGTGTGTGTGTGTGTGTGTGCACGCGCGCACCTTTAATTCAAGAAAATGTTTACTTAGATATACAGTGCGTTCGAAAAGTCTCTCGGCAGTGCTATGTTAAACGCATAGGAAATTGAAAAACTACAATGTTTTCATTCAACCATGATTTAGTGATTTTATTACATAACCTTTTGATTTTACAGCATGTGTTCAAAGTGTTTCCCACCATTTTGCAGGCACAGAGCAACTCGTCTACACTTGTTGTCAAACACTTTTTTTAAAGTGTTGGTTGACTGTTGACTGCGGAGACTTTTCGAACGCACTGTATAACAACTTTAAAATTTTTACCATACTTGCTGCTAAGTGTAAATGAAAAAATTTATAATAATAATAATAATAATAATAATAATAATAATGTATATGCCGAAGCATGAAATTATTATTATGATGATTATTATTATTATTATTATTACTATCATTATCATTATTATTATTGCTAAAAATAACGCTTATAGAAGTAGAATATAAAATATCTGAAAAGGAAAAGTGTTGCAAAATGCTTTCACAGTATTTTTTTTTCCTTTTTCGCCTGAAAGAATTTTCCATGCCACTATTGAAATAAGCTGTTTATTTTCCTCGCGGATACATTTGTTTGATATAAAGTAAAGCGATCCGATAGAAGTCAGATTTTATTGTCCAATATATATATATATATATATATATATATATATAACTCAACATTTCAACCTTTCAAATGTTCCGTGCGATGATTCCTCATTTCAAGAAGGTCAAGTTTGTCGCCCCTCCTCTCGAGTTGGCCTGGTGAAGTAGGGAGTTGGTTTCTTGTACTCTCCACCTCACATAGCCAGGTACGCCCGGCTCATCGGGGATTGTTCTGAGCCAGGCGTCTAATCTTCTTTTGAAGATGTCCACCGCAACACCAATCGTGTTCCTTAGTTCTTTGGGCAGCTGATTAAACAGTTTTGGTCCTCTTACAACACAACTATTTCCTTTCAGGGTTAAGGATATTCCATGTGTAGCCTTTAATTTGGGAACACGACACAGTCTTCCTTTTCTACTTTCCACTTTTGTTTGGGGGGATTACAGGGTTCAGAGTAAGAATAGGGACTAGTTTCTCCATTATTTTCTAAGTGTAAATAATGGTGTATCTCTCGCTTCTCCTTTCCAGTGAAAATAGGTTTAATTCGCGTAACCTTTCACAGTAATTTAGTTCTTTGCACCCATTGATCTTGGCTGTGAAGCTTCTCTGAATCCCTTCTAGCTGTCTAATGTCTTCTTTTTTATATGGGCATGTTAGGACCGAGCAGTGTTCCAACTTGGGAATGATCAATGTTTTCAATAGAGGAATCATTATATTCCTATCCCTTCGTTTATTCTCTTTGCTCTGTTTACTGCTATCTTTTTTTGTGTTTCAAATTTCGCATCATCAGTTATCACAACTCCTAAATCTTTTACTTTAGAATTTCTCTGAATTTCCTGTCCATTTGGGGTATTTTAGGATTTTAGGTCCTCCCTTTTCATTATCGTAACAGTTGAAATTTCTCAGTGTTAAACTTCATATTGTTGTCTTCCGTCCAATTGTAGATTCTGTTCATATCTGTTTGTAGAGATCCTCATTGTTCTGGGTTTCTTATTTTTTTTACTGATCTTTGTGTCATCGGCAAAGGATGTTACTGTGCTGTGTCTGGTAACGTCCTCATCTACTGTACAGTATGTCAATTAGCATTATTACGAAGAGTAGTGGAGCTAATACTGTTCCTTGTGGTACTGAGCTGAGAACTTCTGATGAAGATATTCCTTGAACTGTAACGACTTGCTGCCGCTCACTAAGGAAATTATATATCCATTTCCCTACTTTTCCTCTTATTCCCATGTATTTCAGTTTATGTATTATGATTCCATGGTCACACTCGTCGAACGCTTTGGCAAAGTCTGTGTATATTACATCATAGCTTTCATTACTTTCAAGTGCATCAATAATGTTGTTGTAGTGTTCCATTAGTTATGATAGGCATGCTCTGCCTGACCGAAATCCATGCTGGTTATCATTTAATTTTTTGAGTTTCTAAAAAGTCAGATTTTTTCTCTTACTATTCTTTCAAATATTTTAGTGAGATAAGATGTAAGCATAAGATGTAAGAAACACTGGCCTATAATTTTTGGCCTCGGATCGATCTCCTCCTTTGTAAATTGGAACTATGCTATATATATATATATATGATATATATATATATATGACATGAATTCCACAATTAAACATGAAATAAATAGATGATGCACCCCCCACAAACAAAAATGAAAAGCGATTCCAAGGCCTTTAATGTATTCAACAGCACATTCGTCATTCCCTGACGAGGTATACTGTTCAATACATGAAAGACATTGGAATTCCTTTTCATTTTGCTTTATGGATGTGCATCATACAATATATATATATACACACACACACACACACATATATATATATATATATATATATATATATATATATATATATATATATACACACACACACACACACTCGTATATATATATATAATTTAATAAAATAACTTGTTTTATGAAATATGCATATGAATTAAAAAGGAAACTGAATCGTTGTTATTTACTTTTTAAAAGGAAACTATTTTTAACCGAACACAATTTATGAGGATTAAATTCAAGGTAGGCTTACGCGTAAATTTACTTAATGCGGTTAACCTAACCTGACTGTAAGAGGTGTAAGCTTCACCTCCTAAATGCGTGAATCCAATAAGGGGTTTGACTCGATTCTCACTGAGCCTCTCTTATTTATACATCAGTTTCGTGTCTCGAAAAACCTTTGACATATACGTATCTATAACCTTGGTTTAGCTTCCGCCAGAAATGTTCATTCTGACTAAAGTCAAGCTTGTCACTCCACCTTAGACCTACAGTTTAACGTGGAATCCGAGCCATGCCCCACCGGCAGCCCAGCGTCTTAACCACTATGCTCCCCAGGGTGCCTATTTATCTACCAACCAATTTCCTTATTGTGTGGAAGGATGAACAGCTGGGTTTTGATGGGTTCTGCCTGCCGTCACCGGATCTTGATCTCGGGGCCGATAGATTCGTAGTCAGCGACGCTAACCAATACACAACCAAGGCGCATTATATATATATATATATATATCGGGTGGCCACAAAAAAACTTTACTTAATTCAAAGTTTAATAACTGCAACAATTCAAAACTTATGCGATTGAGCTTTGGCACACATTAACAGATGGTTATAATCTATAATTGCTGGTTTTCAAATATGTAGGTTCTATAGTTTTGTTACAGTGAACAATTTAAAAGCATATGTCTAAAAATAGCATGCCGAAGAAAATGAATTTGACTTAACAAAATTTACTTAAACAAATGGTCAATGTGACCACCTCCCTGTTGGTAAACTGCCCTCAATCGCTTCTTCCACGAGGAGATGCACTTTCGAACCTCATCTAAGGTGATATCCTCCCATGCTCTACTGATTTTCTCCTTAAGTTCATCTTCGGTGAATTTGTCTTTCTGGCTGCCGTAAACCTTCACCATGAGGGAATCCCATACTGAATAGTCCATCGGATTACAGTCGGGAGACTGAGGCGGCCATTCATCCTTTTTGATGAAATTAGGGGTCTCTTGCTCTAGATGATTTTGGGTCGCTCGGCTTGTATGGGCGGGTGCCCCATCTTGCTGGAAAATGTAGGCCTCATCAGGATACAGCTGACGACAATCAGGAAGTAACCCATTATCTAACAGGTTGATGAAGCGCTCAGAGTTAACTTTAGTTTCGTTTGTGGCAATAAAATGAATTCGTGTTTTCCCCTTCCATGAAATTCCCGCCGATACCATTACTTTTCTGCTCAATCGTGAGGTTTCATGATAAAGCCTGGAGGGAGGAATGTCCTTTTTCCTTGAACCATAAACCCTGTCATTTTGCCTGTTTTTGGCCACCTCCAACGTGAAATCCTTTTCGTCTGTAAACACAACTTTTTGCACGTCCTCAGCTGAGTAGCGTTCATATAGGGATTTACAGCGGGTCTTTCTACGCTGTCTTACATTCTGATCACGCCGAGAAACTCGAATTCTCTTGTAGGCCTTCAATTTCAAACGTTTTACAGTCCCTTGTACAGAGGAGCGAGAAATCCCAAGGTCGTACGCAATCTGTCTCTGGGAGCGATGAGTTCCTGGTGTATTCTCCTGGGATTGAATCAGTTCCTCCACGGCAGCCTTATTTTCTTCTGTTGAAACACTTTTGGGCCTGCCGCTGCCGGGTTTTCTAGCTGTTGATCCAGTATCCTTTATCTTTCTTATTAAGTTATAAACACTTTGACGAGTCCAGTTCTTTGCGGGGAATTCTCGGACAATCCTATTTCCATTCCAACCTTTTTCCTTGACACATGCTTCTATGATGGCTTTATCACTTTTACTTAACGTCATGCTGGCGGGGTTTTAGCGGAAAAATAAAAGAAAGCAAATTCACATTAGGTTTAGCCTACGCCAGCGCGCGTGTCATACTACGCTACATTAGGTTTAGCCTACGCTAGCGCACGTACGTGTCAGATGCACACCAGGCATGCTATTTTTAGACATATACTTTTAAATTGTTCACTGTAACAAAACTATAGAACCTACATATTTGAAAATTCCAGCAATTATAGATTATATGCATCTGTTAATGTGTACAGAATCTCAATCGCATAAGTTTTGAATTGTTGCAGTTATTAAACTTTCAATTAAGTAAAGTTTTTTTGTGGCCACCCGATATATATACAGGGCGTCCCAAAAAAATGAATACACACTTTAACAGCTGATAGCTCAATTGATGTTTCTTTCTTTCCAAGTTAAACCCATTAGAATTAATAATGGCAGTCAGACTAAGCTTTGAACAAAGGAAATTCATTCTAAAATGCTACTGGAAGTGTGAAAACGCAGTTGAAGTGCAAAGACAGTTTAGGAGGGAGTTTCAAACAGATCCACCAACGCGACTTACCATCACTCGAATTAGAGATAAGTTTGAAGCCGATGGAACTGTTCAGAATATCCACAAGAAGCGTTCCGGAAGACCACGGACATCGACAAGCCCCACAAAGCAAGAAAAAGTACTGGAAACGTATCACCAAAGTCCAAGAAAATCTGTGCGGCAAGCGAGTCGTGAGGTAGGAATTTCAGAATCGTCTGTCCAACGCATTTTGAAGCGCTGTCAATGGAAAAGTTACATTCCAAGATTAGTCCATGCTATTAATGAAGATGATCCGGACCGAAGAGTGGAGTATTGCGAGTGGTACTTGGCACGATGTGGGTGTGGATTGGACGAAGGGGTTTCGTAGAATACCCTCCGCGTTCACCAGACCTCACACCACTAGACTTTTTTTATGGGGATACTTAAAAGACAAAGTCTACGCTATAAAACCTGCAACAGTCGCTGAATTGAGAGCAGCCATTGAACGAGAATGCACACAAATACCAAACGAAATGTTTCGTGATGTTTGCGATTCCATTGCTTCGCGTTATCAGCAGTGCCTGGACCAGAACGGACGTCAGTTTGAAAACAGGCGTTGACAAAACAATTAAATAATGTCTGTAGATTCTATTACATTTTGAAAATGAAATGTATTTTAATAAACACTGCCTTTATAAGTATTTAAAGTGTGTATACATTTTTTTGGGACGCCCTGTATATGTATTTGATGTATTTTAGAACAACGGTTCAGGATCGACCTGTGGTCAACACCTCTAGACTAGAGCAGGGATTCCAAAAGTGGTCTGTACAGACCCCCAGGGGTCTGTAGGAAGCTTCCAGGGGGTCTCTAAGCTTTTGGAAAAATAGTAACATTAACTGTATTAAAATATTTCCATTTCACACTAGACATTCGGTAAGTGTTTATTAAACTGGTTTAATGAGCGTAGAATGTTTAATTTTACATTAATTTAAAAGCTATCTATGTTTATGAAATATACTATAATTTGTAACTGAATTCATAATTTTTTTTGTGGGGGTCTATGTCCGTACGGAATTAATATTTAGGGGTCCTTGGTGGTAAAAGTTTGGGAACCCCTGGACTAGAGCATCCCTCCTGATTTTGGTGATTTCATGGATAAGAGAGTTGGTTTCTGTTTTCCTCCTAACTTCGTAGCCAACTACGCATGATTGATGATTATTGGTTTTGTTTAACCTCCTTCGCAACATCTAAGGTCATATGACGGAGGGGACTTACAGCTTTACGTGGAATCCGAACCACGGGTCGCTACATAGTCCGGACGCAGCGGACGGTCTCCCATCCAACTACTATCCTACCCAATGTCGCTTAACTTCACTGATCAGCGGGAAGTGGTGTTACGACATTGGCTACGACATAGCCCCAGCTACGCATGGCTGGTCAGAAACTCTACACAAGAACCTGTCCAGTTGGTTCTTGAAATTATTCAGTTGGTTTGTTGGAGGTTCCTCAGTTCTTTCAGCAGCATGTTGAAGAATTTTGGGTCTCGTATCTCGTATTCGGAGGTTATTTTTCATCATAATTTTTATGTACCCCCGTTCGATTGAAACTGGGACACTAAAAAAATCCCCTCTTCTCTCATTCCACTGTGTTTCCATTTCCATTTCATTTCTAAAGTTTTCCATATATATATATATATATTAGTGGTGGACCGGATATCCGCATCCGCAGCAATTTTAACATCCGCATCCGCACTTCTGACTGCGGATGTTATACGGATATTACCTCTAATAAATTATGCAATTACAATTAAATTAGCTTATAAGGCTCAGTCATGCACATTTCATGTAAAGTATTAATTATGAACAAACAAATATATAAACCTCAAAATATAAATACCATTAAATCAACAAACACTGCCTGTGCCGCTGTGCGTACTCCACTGATTTCTTTTTTCACAGCAACAGAGTAACTTTTCAGAATGAAATTGTTCTATAAGATCAAGCGGTCTATCGTGTTTCGAACAAAATTATTGTAAATAAATACAAAAAATAGTAAATTCTTTAGCAAAAATAAAAATGCTAATTTTCTACAGCAAACACATTGCAAAATTTGCACACTTTCTAAAATTAGCAACATCTGACAACTCTGCCTGGTTGCGGCCGACTGGCGAGTCAAAAACTCAGAACGACCATCCGTTGATGTCAGTAGCTGTTGAGTGCTTGTCATCATAATGAAAACATTAATATTAATTTTAATTCTTATGCATTGCCTGCCATAATAGTAATATCACGAAATTTGGAAAATTATGTCATATATTCATAATTCTATATTATATTGATAGATTAACTAAATATCCGCATCCGCGGATATTGAAATTAAAAATCCGCATCCGCAGATGTTGAAAAAATGACATCCGGTCCACCACTAATATATATATATATCCATACTGTATATATTGCTGTGTATCACTCACGTCTTCTTGCCAAGGACTTGGTTACTAGAGTTTCTGGGGTTGTAGTCGTGACCAGTAGTTTTCCGTTTTTGCTTCCTCTTAGACCTAAAAGTCCTTTGTATGTCTTCTGTGCCTGCAATGTTTCCTTTTCTGTATGGGTTTGTGAGTACTAAGCAATACTTAGTTATTGGTATGATAAACTCTTCTACAATTTTAGCATGGTGTTTGCTTTTCTGCTATGGAAACTGCTCCAGATACTTTTCATTCTTTAATATATAATTTAATTTTAATATATTTTAATATATAATAAAATTTAAGTTCAAAGCAATCCTGAATGTCAGTTGACTCCCGTGAAAGAATTTTCCTCTACATGGCTATTAAAATATCTTTTTGGGATCTAACTCTGCTCCCACGAGAAGCGGAAGCCTCACACATACCTGACTAGTACAATATGGCTGCTGATCGGTAGCGCGCTGATTTCAAAATCACGCTACCCGGGTTCGAGTTCCACCAACTCCAACTTTCTCATTCGGAGCAATTGCTTTTTTTTTCTTATTTCAGTGCGGTTATTGCACTTAAAATGGAAACTTATATATTATCTCTCGAGTTTCTTCAGTATTACTACTTTTCTACCTGATGCCCGACAATGGAGGGGGACCTAAAATTTTAATAAATTTAAGTGCAAAATATCTCGATATCAATTTGCTCTCAATTTGATCTACTTTGTTTAACATTCTTTGAAAGTAATTACAGAAAAATCTAAATTGAAAATTATTTCGTTCTCTCTGACATGCTTTCTGCTTTTTATTTTTTATATTTTATAAATTATTATTTTTATTGAATTAATCAAATTCATTGTAAAAACCACCAAATGTCGATTGTAATTATACACAAATAAAAAATAATGCTGTTACTTATTTCCTACTTCTGTCTGCTAAAATTTATAAAGTTTCTTACAATGCGATAAAGAGCAACACTGAGAAAAATTGTTCTGGTAATTGGAAAATTTCTTCTTATAGAAACAATTCCATAGAAATGAGGCGAGTTCTTTTACAATTCTAACAGTGTCTAACTTCTTTTATTGTCTGTGTAAATAATGTCTACATGTTATTTTGTAATAAAACGCTGGAAGCAAATACAGTATTTATTTACATGGAGAATTCTACTCGTATGATGTAAGAATATCGTAATATTGCTTTATTATTAGAGCTACAAAGTAAAGCGTATGGACTCGTATCACGAACGCAAAATTAGGTACAAGTGAGAAAAGTAACCACAAGAGTGAGGATGTGCAACACTATCGCAAACTACCACTGACGATTAAAGAATAAAACATTTACTGTACACAGAAAACAAAGGTTTCCCGCAACCTTCCATGCATAAAAATACTATCTTCTGTAGTCTCAAATCACTCCAAAAAGAAGTTTTGAAAACAATTTCTTCTATCTAAAGAAGTTATGTATCATTAAAAGAAGTTATATCATCTGACAAGAAGCTTTAATACCCAAAAGAAGGAAAAAGTTTCCTAAAAGAAGTTATAAGTTTAAAAAGAATTTATAAGTTCTAAATTTAGAACGTTTTATTGTGAGTGTAGACATCTATCTGCTGCAGTAACAGAAAATTGCGTCTCATTGTGACTACAAGAACGAAAATATTTCAATAAAGAAATCCAGGCATAATATTTCAGTTTTTTTTATATCAAAAAAGGGGATATCCACATCTAATTTGTTGTTTAAGATAAAAGTTTTCCTAATGTAATTGGTTTCATTTTACAAGATAAACAAAATTATAAACATAGGTACTTAATGTTTACCTGAACCAAGACTGTATATATAAATTTTTGAAGACATTTCCGATTAAGCATGACTTGATCATGTCATGTGTAATGGATAGTCGTGCACCATTCTAGAACAAATCCCATTTATGAATGATTTACTGCAGACCAATATATGGAAACCTTGAATTTATGTTGCTGACGTCAGTTCGTGAATACCCGCTTTGTTAACCTGAGAGAACAAATTGACCAAGCATTTCTCTTGAATTTTTGAGACCTGGTATAGAAAATAGATTCAGAATAGCTTTTATCGTGGAGATGGGTAAATATTAGGGATTTGGGAATGGAAATAGTTACGTAAATATAAGATAATAATCCCTCCTCTCTCTACCCTTATCTACGATGTTTTCTGCAACCTCTCGAGAGTGGACTAATTATGTCGTGCAACTAAATGCCTACTCCTTCTCAGCGATTTCCACTGACTTTCGATGTTCTTTCCTTTGAAACGCATCGTGTGTTCGTCATATTGGCTCAAATATTCTCAATAGGGTTTACACCACATGTTCTTCTGGACCAATTTACTGTAACTCTGTTGCATTGTGATGTCCTCTGAGATTGAACAAAATCTTGTGTTAGTCGGAATAAATTCAGCAAACTGAACAGTATGCAACTGGTGGTTAATTAATAGAACGCCTAATTAACATTTACTTGAAGAGGGTTGTTCCCTAATACTGAATAAAATTGCCAGAATAAAATCAGTGGATCACCTGAAGATCAGGGCTCCCAGCCTTATAAAGCTAACTAACGAAAATATCACGACCTAACATAACCACTCGTTAGGTCAACTGTACGCCCTTGACGAGTGGTTAGGTTAGGTCGTGATATTTTCGTTAGTTAGCCTTATAAGGCTAACTAACGAAGGCTGGAGGCCCTGATCTTCAGGTGATCCAAATCAGTAAACTAGAGGCTACGCAACAAAGGATTAAGTGTTCGATGCATCTTTGTTCGACAAACCAACTTCTTAAGACTTAAGTAATTGTAAAGTGTGAACCGGACTATAATCGTGCATATCAATACTTCTCTTAGGACAATCTAGTGAATATGTGCGAACTGAGGGTAGCATAACCTATTAAAAGTTCCTAAATTTTGTTCCACAGGGTCTTTCCTCTTCGTAGATGGTTTCTCGTAAATACCGCCTGCTATTTTTCGCCCCAGCTTTCTGTTCATTTTCTTTGATACTTGGAACTCTATATATTAGTCCTGCTTCATGCCAGCGATCTGTAATTCTAATAGTGACATCGAGATGCAGGCTCTCCGTTATTGTAAGATAATTTGTAAAAAGATTTTCTTCAACAGCGTTAATCATTCATTGTCCTCGGCAGCTTTGTTTCTTAGTGTTTTACATGGGCGTCGATTGCGGGGAGGACGCAGGGGACATGTCCCCCCACTTTTTACAAAGGGCGGGACAACCTACCAGTTGTCCCCCCACTTTCGTGGATGAATTGCTATAAATGCTAACTATTAATGGCACCTAATAAGACGTTATATGTCGTATTATATGCATATGCAAATGTATGATAATAGCAATATTATAAATTATTGTCATGAACAATATGTTAAATGAACGGTTTTGTTACGTATCATTTTCAATATCAAAGTGTGATCAAAGTGCAGTTTATTTGCTTTATATTTCACGAACATATTTTGTCTACAGGTAATAAAAGATTTTCCCGAAACTATATTTTGGATTCTGACAAGACTTTCATTGTTCTAACTTAAGCAGACGGTAACCTTTTCCCATTTTTGCTTTTATACCATAACAAACCGGCTGTAAGTTAACACTTACAATAGGATTGACCCCCGCCAATATAACTACTAGGTAAAAGGGTGCAACAATACACACAACATTAAGTTATTATCAGCTTAATCGGTATTCTCATTAATTTATAAATTTTACTCTGTTGTTTTATGCACATGTACAGTTGTCCGCATATGTAATGTTCCTCGCTTCACAGACGACTCCGTACATGTGGCAATACCGCAGTGATATTCAAGGTACCCTAACTGGGGGGAAGGTGGGGTGGAAGGGGGACAACCGAGTCCAACAACATATAACACAGACATATACTGTATATCTAAAGGACAATTGAATGTGCAGTCATTGACATACAGGTAATTATAATGTAATGTCTGCGTTCATAAAAATAAACAATTAATATGATCGTGAACAACGTTGAACTCCATGTAGTTACTAGTCTTATACCGTAACAAGCGGAGCAACCCGGCGTTATCAGGGTGGAAGGTGAACGCTCTATATATATATATATATATATATATATATATATATATATATATAATATACACACAGGGGTTAGACAAAATAATATGAACACCCGCCGATTTCACCGGTTATCTTTACGGACTGCTCAGACACAAAGTAAACGGTCAAATGACTGGCAAACCTATTTAAATGCGTAACAGAGAGTGTATACGTCATGTTATAACCCTCACGTTGTTTTTACAGATCTGAGTGAATTATGAATTAGCAGTTATGAAAGACCTGTCAGACTTCCAAAGAGGGCAAATTGTCGGAGCGCGGATGGCTGGTGCATCGGTGACGAAAACCGCTCAGATGTTCAATGTATCCAGAGGAACTGTCTCTATGGTCATGTCTGCATACCAAAACCATGGAAAGACAAGCACCGACAAATGCAATAGTGGACGCAAGAAGAGCTGTGTGATCGAGACCGCCGGGTGCTAAAGCGCATTGTGACAAAGAACCATAAGACCACAGCTCCAAAGTGACTGCAGAGCTTAACCAGCATCTTACAAGCCCGGTATCGACCAGAACTGTACGTCGCGAGCTCCATGGAGCTGGATACCATGGGAGGGCTGCAATTGCCAAACCCTTCCTTCGCACATCAACATTGAGCGGCGCAGAAAATGGTGTAATGACCATAAGAATTGGTCAATGGACCGGTGGAAGAATGTAGTCTACTCCGACGAATCCTCCTTTACGCTATTTCCATGTTCCGGTCGAGTTTACGTCTGGAGACAGCCTAAAGATGCTTATGACCCCGACTGCCTGACCCCAACTGTTAAGCATGGAGGCGGATCTGCGATGGTTTGGGCAGCAATATCGTGGAATACTCTTGGCCCAGCTGTAGTACTGCATGGTAGGGTTAACGCCCAGGTCTATCTGTCAATATTGGCTGACCAGGTCCATCCCATGGTCCAAACGCTGTTTCCCAATGGCGGCGCCGTCTTCCAGGATGATAATGCACCAATCCACACCGCTGGGGTCGTTAAAAGCTGGTTTGAAGAGCATGTTAGTGAAGTAGAACGCTTGGATTGGCCTCCACAATCCCCGGATCTTAACATTATCGAGCATCTGTGGTGTCAGTTGGAGCAGCAGGTCAGAAGCCGATTCCCACCGCCGGCGTCTTTGGAGGAACTGGAGCAGGGTTTGCTCGAAGAATGGCTCAGGATTCCTCTAGCCACTGTCCAAAAGCTGTATGAATCAATTCCCCGACGCATTGCAGCTGTTATTGCCGCTAAAGGAGGACCAACTCCATATTAAGAATAAAAACCGCCATTTATCAAGGTGTTCATATTATTTTGTCCAACCCCTGTATATATATGCCCTGTTAGGTTAATTGAATGTCCTGTTAGGTCAACTGAATGCCCGATTAGATTAAGTGAATGATCGGTTAGGTTAATTGAATGCCCGGTTAGGTTAATTGTACGTCCTTGACAACTGGTTAGGTTAAGTCGTGACATTTTCGTTAGTTTTAACGAAAATATCACGACTTAACCTAACCAGTCGTCAAGGGCGTACGTTGACCTAACCGAGCATTCAATTAACCTAACCAGGCATTCATTAATTTTACTGTAGGTTTCGATATATATACTATATATATATGACCTCGGAGGCCGACGCCACATAGCCTATGTTCTTATATATAATATATATATATATATATATATATATATATATATATATATGCTAGCGCTCCTTTATGATGTTTATGATAGAGCTCCGCCATTTCAGATGTGATCAGTCTTTCCTTGTGAACAGACGTGTTTTATCGAGTGTCCAGTGTTATCAATTGAATAAGTGGTTTTCGTTGAAGTGTTTTAAAAAAAAAAGTGTTCGTGCATTCTTAACTAAATTACTTCGTGCTACTAATCATTCATTAACGAATATATTTCATTTATTGACGTTATTCAGTACTATATTATTTGATCAAACCAAGGCTACTGCACGTGGCTTGCCTTGTTTGTTTTTCAAATCTATCAGAAAACGTGAGTCATAAGGTTCATTTTTCCGTGCTTCGAGAGGTCAGGTAGAGTGGGTCACAAACCGTGTGAAAAAAAGGAAAAAATCGGGTCGAATCGCGGACAGATAAGTGTTATAAATACTCTTCTTTTACAGATCTTTTGTCGGTAGCTTAATTCTATATTCATTTAGTATAAATTTGTGTTACAAGAACCTGTTTCTGCGTTTCAAGAACGCGGTAGACCTACGTTGTAATTTATTAATTTCCAAACGCTCTTTTTGTTTTTTTTGTTGTTCAACTAATTAAAAGCATGGCACCCCCGTCAAGTACTTGCAGTCGCTGTGAAGGGAAATTTGCTGCTTACGCGTTTACAATGGCTAATAATAATGAACAGTTAGTTTGCAGGTGGTGCTCAAGCATGGAAGTGCTGAGGAACGAGTTAGAACGTGAGAGGGAGGCCAGGGTGAGACTTGAAGAAAGCGTGATGCTCCTGACGGCAAAATTAGAATCCCTTGAGACTCCAGTTACGACCCCTCCTGCCTCAGTTTCTACTAATAATATAAATAGTACTAATAGCCCTCTCTCTTCCCCTAGTTCCCAACCCTTCGTTCGAGTGCGAAATGGAGCCCCATTGAGAAAAGCAAAGACTGTCTACCAGTAATAACAAGCAATAAGTTTTCTGTTTTAGGTTTCGAAGATGCTGATGAACCGGAAATACGACTCGTTGGCGATTCCATTGTTCGAGGGCAGCTCGAGGAATTCTGTGGGAGAAACCCTCGTCGTAGGCGCCGTTACTGCTACCCTGGTGCAAGGGTGGAGGATATAACTAATAGTGTTGACCATTTTACAGACGGTACCCCGAGGACACAACGTATGTTATTCATGTCGGTACTAATAACGTTTTAAATTCTAGATCGGAAGAACTGCTGGCTAGGTACAGGGACTTATTAGAGCGACTAAAGGAGAAAACTAATAAGATTGTTTTAACAGGTATACTTCCTCGAATTATCCAACGAACGATTTCTACAGCAAGGCGACCTATATTAACAATAACCTAAAGTCTCTTTGCCAACAGGAAGGAGTGCATTTTGCAAATTTTTGGAACAGTTTCTACGGCAGGAGGGACTTGTTCCTCGAAGATGGACTTCATTTTAATGACGTTGGAGCTGCGCGTTTAGGAAGACTATTTCATAATACTGTCTCTTCTTTTCAGGCTGCCGCAACCCGAACGGTCCCAGCGTAAATTCCACAAATTTCCCCTGCGCTCGCGAAGGTGTCGCAATTACAAACAATTTGAAGGTTCTATCCTTAAATGCTCGTAGCCTACGAAATAAAATAAACGAATTTTTTTCTTTAATTGCTTGTAAAGACTATGATTTAATTGCGATAAATGAATCGTGGCTTAGCACTGAAACACGTGACTTTGTAGGGGAGTATCAAATTAAAGGTTATAGACTTTTTGTTAAAAACAGAATAGGTAGGCGAGGAGGCGGTGTTATGTTGTATATCAAAGATAATATTGCGAACGTTATAGAAGTAAAGCACTCAATTCCAGAACCGATAGATTCGACTATAGCAGAACTTAAATTGAACGATTTCAAACTTCTTGTTGCGGTTATATATAGGCCCCTAATCAAACAGCTGATACGGACGAAGCGTTATATCGTGAACTAAAGAGAATAATCGGTAGTGAGCAGGCTTTAGTTATGGGTGACTTTAATTGCGCCAACGTGAATTACGATACAATGCAGGGAGACGCGGAAGGTAATCGTTTAGTTAATTTTCTCGAGGATAGCTTTCTTATTCAAAAGGTTGGGGAACCTACGAGGTTGGACAGTATTTTAGATTTAGTAATAACTACGGATGATAGGCTAATTACTGATCTTCAAGTAATAGAACCGTTAAGCAATAGCGATCACAATATGGTAGAGTTTGTCCTCTCAGTAAGTCACTCGAAACCAACTAACTCGACTAAAATTCCTAACTTCCAGCACGCAGACTTTAGTAAATTTCGAAATAAATTTTCACACGTCAATTGGGAAAACGTAATGGGGAACTCCAACGCAAAACTAATGTGGGAATCGTTCGAAACGGTATTTAGGACTATAAATGAGGAATGTGTACCGTACAAAATTAAGCGTGCGAAAGTAAACAACAAGCCCTTGTGGTTTACTTCTAGAGTAGGAGACATTATAAAGAGTAGAGATAGGGCTTATAGGCTATATAAGTGCGATAAAGATAATCTGTTGTTACGAAACAACTACATATCTCTAAGGCGTGAAGCGAAAAGTGTAATAAAAAAGTCCAAAGCGCGAATTTGAAATCTCCATAGCTCGTGACGGTAAAGAAAACCCCAAGCGATTCTTTCAATACGTCAATAATAGAAATCCAGTAAAAAGTGTCTTGGGGCCTTTGAAAAATGTAAACGGAGATCTAGTTTCTGAAAACAAGGAAATGGCTACCTTGCTAAACGAATTTTTTACGTCAGTTTTTACTATAGAAGATGTAACGAATATCCCTACGGTCATAGACATAATACCTTTTGATAATGGTAATATTTTGGATAATATCGTGGTTAGTGAAGGGAGGTAATGCGCTATATTGATAAAATGAAAACGCGTAAATCACCGGGGCCGGATTCCATATATCCCATACAACTAAAAGAATTAAAAGATAGCATTGTTGTGCCGCTAACAAAGATTTTTAATGCGTCTATTTCTGAGGGGTCGTACCAGATAATTTCAAGTTAGCAAACGTAACACCTATCTTTAAGAAAGGCGATAAAGGTGCGGCGGGAAATTATAGGCCAATCAGTTTAACGTCTGTTGTAGGTAAGCTACTGGAATCAATAATTAGGGATCGTATAGTCGAACACTTAGAAGTGCATAAACTAGTTAGAAATACGCAGCACGGTTTTAGGCGAAACAAATCTTGCTTAACTAATCTTTTAGAATTTTTCCAAAGCGTGGTTGACGTTTACGATAGACAGGGCGGTTGATGTAGTGTATTTAGATTTTCAAAAAGCGTTTGACACCGTGCCGCACAAAAGACTCATTGAAAAAACTAAGGCTCATGGAATCAGGGGTGTAGTAATAAATTGGCTAGAAGAGTGGTTGCGAGGTAGGAAACAGAGGGTGGTCGTTGATGGAGCGGAGTCGTGTTGGGCTAATGTAGCGAGTGGCGTTCCTCAGGGTTCTGTATTGGGCCCCTTGCTTTTTCTTATATATATTAACGATTTAGATGTCGGCCTAGTCAGTACAGTTTCAAAGTTTGCGGATGACACGAAGCTGGGTGGTAGGGCGATTAATGACGAAGATAGAGGTAAAATCCAGGAAGATCTGAATAAAATCGTTGATTGGTCAGTCACATGGCAAATGAGATTTAACGTTGATAAGTGCAAAATTTTGCATATAGGTTCGCGTAACGGTAATTTTGCGTATAGTATGTCAGGGAAAGATTTAACAAGCGTAGAGCAGGAAAAAGATTTAGGAGTTATAGTCACTGGTGATTTAAAAGTAGCGAAACAAAGTACAGCAGCGGTCAATAAGGCGAACAAAGTGTTAGGTTTTATAGCTCGAAATTTTGAGTACAAATCGCGCGATATTATAGTTCCTCTTTATAAATCATTAGTTAGACCCCATTTGGAGTACGCGGTCCAATTTTGGAATCCGCATATGCGCAAAGATATAGACAAAATCGAAAGAGTTCAAAGACGAGCAACTAAGATGATTCCGTCGCTTAGGTCAAAGTCGTACGAGGATAGGCTTAAGGAGTTAAAATTGACAACACTCGAGACTAGGAGGCTAAGGGGTGATCTAATCCAGGTTTTCAAAATTATGAATGGGTTCGATAACGTAGATATATCGAAATATCTCAATATAATAGGACTAGAAATAACGGGTGTAAGTTGACAAGTAGAAGGTTCGAGACAGCAGTTGCGAAAAACTTTTTTACGCATAGAATAGTAAATAGCTGGAATAGTTTGCCGGTAGAAGTAATTAGTAGCACGTCTATAAACATGTTTAAAAATCGATTAGACGCATATGTTGATAGATTGGGTATAGTTTAAGGTAGTAAAATTAAGGCTTTGTGGTGATAGATCCCACAGCTCAACACAAGTGTTGTGGGATGTAGGGAGGCAGCATCTTGGGTTAGGGGATACTCTCTGTCCTTACACACCCCATTTAAAGAGATTCCTCTGCCGAGCGGTGCCCCCCATAGTAATGTGAGGTATTGAAAAACTCATGATCTTCACTTGCCCCACAAACACCTTAAAATGGGAGACCCAAAATGGGTGCACACACATTTCTACATTACTGTACAGTCTTTACAGCCACACCTACACTTTTCCTCCTAAGTATATATATTGTAATGGGAGCACCGACAATTCAGCGCAGGACAATTCAGCGCCGACAATTCAGCGCCGACAATTCAGCGCAAAGACAATTCAGCGCAAGACAATTCAGCGCCAACAATTCAGCGCAAGTCAGTACAGTTAAAAGTTTAGTTAAAAATAATAAAAATAAATCGCAATAAATAAAAAAGAGAAAAATTTGTATATTTATATACAGTATATGCTAAATTGGGTCTGTATCGAAGGAGTGACATTTCAAAGGAGTGACATAACAAAGGAGTGACATAAATACCGTAACGAAGGAGTGACATAACGAAGGAGTGACAAATCGGAGATAAAATTCAAAGGAGTATAATTATTAAAATTTTATTTAAAAAAACAAAATTTGTTAGAATTGTTAAAATTAAGATTTTATTTCAAAAACTAGAAACCTAACCTAACCTAACCTAACTAACCTAACCTAACAGTTGCAAGCCTCTCTTCTCTCCGGATTTGTTCTTTCTTCTTCTTTGTTGGTATTTTCGCGCTGAATTGTCTTGCGCTGAATTGTCTTTGCGCTGAATTGTCGGCGCTGAATTGTCGGCGCTGAATTGTCCTGCGCTGAATTGTCGGGTCACGATTGTAATGTATATTGGTTGTAAATTTTGACTTGGTCCGCAATCGATATGGACCGTGACTTATTTTTCGTTGGGCAAGGTACTAGTATTGATGGATACCGTAATGAAAATGACTGGATTCTTTGGATCTGATATATTTGCATGTCGGTTATAAATAGATAGAGAGTGTAACATATTTGTGGATAGTAGTCTATTATGACTTGATCCTCTGGATCCAGAGATTCTATCTTTAGTTTTAAATCGATAATTAATTAGTTTTTAATTGATAATTATTTAGTTTTGCAAAAATTGTTAGTTGCGAATGTACAGGCAGTTGTTACATAAATTTCTTATGTTTTTGTGGTTCGGAACCCACGTAAAATTGTAGGTCCCCTCCGCCACCACGGAGGACATACACAATACACAATTACGAACACAGTTAGGTAGACCAGCAATGAGTGGATCCTAGGGTCTTTGTTGGTCTGAAACATTATAACATTATAACATTTTATGTCACTATCTTTTATGACGTTTCTATGATGTCACTATCTTTCAACCATTCCGGAATACAGAGGCCTCCAGCAGCCTCAGATGACCTCGGAGGCCGACACCACATAGCCTTTGTTCTTCCCCGGCCTCAGTTACCCATATCCCCTAAGTCTCATCCAAATCTGGCCAGTGATTTGGCCGGCCATAAGAAACAAAGAAAGTTCGCAGACAGTTCGACCGTCACAATTATTAGTATAGATAAGGCTCTATTATGATAACTGCAAGTCTATATGAACAGCTACCACAATACAATTTTTTATATACTGAAACAGACATTACACAACCAACCTCCACACTCCCTCATTCCCCTTCCCCACCCACCAGTCTTCTTTTTATTACGCTTGCTCATCATTATCATAGACTCATCATCCTTTTTAGATGTTTTTCGCTTCCATCCTCAACCTGTTTTGTTCTTCACATCCCCAGTTTGAGAGTGGTGAGAAAGTGTTTTGGAAACAATAGACAATGATACTCCAGCTTTAGCTGCTATTTGTCTTTGAGTGTTGCCTTCTTTATGGAGAACAATAATTTTCAACCTATTCTTGTATGAAATTTCTTTATTTGGCTCCAATAAACCTTAGCCCCCCCGCCCATGGCCTAAACCATTAGAGGTACGGTAAAACTAAACATATCTTACAAAAGAGAATTTAATCCTGCATTTAATGAGAAACAATTAAAACTTGGTGTTCCCGCCATTGGCTTCCAAGACAGCCTGAATTCGCTTTGGGTAGCTTCCCAAAAGTGACGTGAATAGATCTTGATCGTTACGCAAATTTGCTAAAAGAGTTTCAATGTGTTGCGTCATTGTATCCTTCAAAAATCGATTTGCTGCAGGTTCTTGAAACAAGAGACATTCAACCTTGTCTTTTATAACTGATCCAATGTGTTCACAGACGTTCAGGTCAGGAGAATTTCCTGGCCATTCTTCATTTCCAAAGAAATCGATCTCATGGTTCCGCAACAACTGTTGAGTGGCTAATGCTTTAAAGCAGGGGGCCTTATCGTGCAGAAGTGTGACCTGATCGACGTCCATAACATTGTTTGGGTTTCTTAGAAAAGGAATGACATGCTGGGATAGAATAATATCACGAAAATACTGTCCATCCCAACTCTGACCATTTGGCTTCAGCACCCACATGAGCTTCTTTGCAGTGAACAAAACAAACACACGAACACAGTCTGGACTTTTTAATAATTCGCGATAATGTTCATTGTCATCGATTTCATCTGGTGTTGTGGCCCACACTCGATCATTTTCGTAGTTAGGCCGACGGGTTACGTAAACAAAAAATTCATCGGAGACAGCTAAATGCATGAAATCATCCACATCCCAATCTTCAAGATAATGGGCAAACCACATTCTGTCATCGATGTTAAGTTGAGTTGTTCTTGGCTTTGGAAGTTCATGCCAAGGCTTTAAACTTTGCCTATGACGGTACAGTCGAATGATCTCACCACTAACGATCTTTCCTCTCAACACTTCGATCTCTCTAGAAAGTTTAGCACAGCTGTTTTTCCGCTTACGCGTACCGCTTTCAATGATGTCCTTTGTTTCCTGAGAGTGGCAAATTTGGGCGCCCAGATTTGGTTGTATCCATTTCACATTCATCCAAAGTTTTATTCCAATTTCTTTTGACGAAGTCCTCACTTCTTCGCAACTTTTTGGCAACCCATGAACGTGTTATAAAGGTGGCTCCAGCATCACGAGCTTCCCGAAATGTTATTGCTCATATGCGATCTATCACACGTTGCCTCTCCGAATGACCAATTAATTGAGAAGCCATTATATTATCACTTTATCAGCTAGAGTAATTTTAATACCTGCAATAAATAAAGAATTTTATATATTTTTATAATCACTAAAAACTATTTCGATATAAGTAAACATGTAAGCTGCAAATGGGGGGGGCTTAGGTTTTTTGGAACCCCTTACTATCTTATCTGTAAAAAAATATTTAAAGATGAGACATTTTTTGTATTAAAATTTAACAAATAGGACGATATTTTTAAAGAAACTTGTGATTACATGAGGCATGAGGGTATAAACAACATGTGTGAGTCATTAAATCTATAAAACATGTTATTACATCAAATTCAATAGTATATTTACCAGTAAAGAATCTGGCCCTCAAAATTAACAAAATCAATAAAAACTAGTGGTATACTGATTCATCGGCATTGGCAGAATCGGCCAATTTTTGGGCATTGTCTTCGGCCAAATTTAGCTGATTCTCTTACTGATTATTTGAAATTTTAAAATTTTCATTACAAAACAAAATCTATATTTACAGAAAATTGAACACCAAAAAACACTATGATAATTTATATTCATTTCAAAGTGTAATTATATAAAAATATTTTACATTCACAAAAATGGCAAAACATAATAAGTAAAGTTGTCCATAAATTTACATTTTCTCGACTAGCTAATCTCTAAATATTATAAACTATTGTAATGTAATTGTAATTGGTTGTATAATGTCTATTTTTAGTTCAAATTCACTAGTATATAAAAAGTTGTATTGTGGTAGCTGTTCATATAGACTTGCAGTAATCATAATGGAACCTTATTACTGTATAAGACTAGTAAACTACATGGAGTTCAATATGAACACAGACATTACAATATAATTAATTACCTGTATGTCAATGAATGCACATTCAATTGTCCTCTAGATATATATATATATGTCTGTGTTATATGTTGTTGGACGACTCGGTTGTCCCCCATCCACCCCACCTTCCCCCAGTTGGGGTACCTTGACTATCATTGCGCCGTTGCCACATGTACGGAGTCGCCTGTGAGGCGAGGAACATTACATATGCGGGCAACTGTTCAAGGTGTCCTCAATGTCTTGTCACCCTAATGCAATACTAACTGATTTTCGTTTTTCTTTCAGACCCATTTGAAATGTGTGATAGCAGCAATTACGATTGAACAACGCATATTGGCTAGTACCTGGGTCCATGAGCGACAACGTAATGGCAAAACCATTGAAAATATTCGTGCAGACTTCTAGGACTGATTCAATGGTGCAGCTCCTTTTTCGAGGGGCTGCACGATTCAATCGGTGGTCGCTCATGGACCCAGGTACTACCCAATATGCGTTGTTCAATCGTATAGTTGCTGTTGTCACACATTTC
Source organism: Bathynomus jamesi (assembly GCA_023014485.1). Lineage (NCBI taxonomy): Eukaryota > Metazoa > Arthropoda > Malacostraca > Isopoda > Cirolanidae > Bathynomus > Bathynomus jamesi. Next base: position 568,318 of record JAJOZX010000631.1, read on the forward strand.
AAAGGGGTCTGAAAAAAAACGAAAATTAATTAGCATTTTACTTGGGTGACAAGACATTGTGGACACCCTGTATATTACATTATGAATTCACTAAAACTAAATAATTAAGTAAAATGCAAACTTTAGCAATAATATATTAAAAATCGTATCAGAAAGATATAATATTTAACTTAATTATTTTGAGAGTTTATTGAACAAAGAAACTGGAGTAAATGCAAATTAATATCGATATATTTGGAATCTTAATAAGAGACTTTTTAAAATATATGCGTAACCCAGTAATCTATTCAAGGACGGAAGAAGGTAAGTTTAGGGGAGAATAAAATTTCGGGGTAACGGAACAAAAATGATCAGCACAATGTTGACATGCATAATGTCGATATTAAAAAAATTAGTTCAAATTAGATAACGTTAGGTTAGATTACATTATATCCGGTTAGGTTATGTTAGTTTATTATGTTAGGTTAGTCATTTTCATTGAAAATCTGAAAAATATATTTGAAATCTGAAATCTATACATTTGCATAAGATCGAATGTCACCATTATGAAATGCAATTTTTTTCATGTAACACAAAATTTCGTGAAGTAATAACGTATGAGTTTGTTGAAAAGTGTACGTTGCAACATTTATTTTCTTTATGCTATTGTTTTATCATTTTCTCTTGCTGTATTATAATTCTATTATAGCTTAAGTGTGCAAGTAAACTTAGAGTTTCTGATACCTTTACAATAGTGGCGGCAAAATAAATAGTAAATTTTCGTTTGCAAAAGCGGTGTTGCCACGTTTCAGTAAATCTGTAATTTTTTTGTTTTATTTGTTATAGTGAAAAATGTATTATTGCATCAAGATAATGGGATAAATGTTCTTCTGTAAAGAATATTTTGTATAACTCTCTAAATAAATGCTTTAATTTCTCTGGAGAATTTTTAATTTGGTGTTGATGAATGAAAGGCCTTCATTTATCAACTCTAAAATTCAATAGATAATTTTTTAGTCTATCGTTCCTACCTTCTCAAGGCACTTTTAATACCAACTATGCACGGAGTGGAGAATGGGTGGAACTACTACTTATTTTTACGAATGGTATACTGGTATAAGTATAGTATAGAAATAAATGAAGGGTATAGGGGTATAGGGGTATGGGGTATATACGAAATAAAACTCTGAAATATAGGTAAAGACACTGAAATGAACGTTGAATGATATCCATTTTTTATTATTATTATTATTATTATTTTTATATTTATTTATGTGCAAAGGAGGAAGATCAGTGTATTTTGTACCCAGTCATATAAAAGTGAGGGCGTGGCATAAGGATGTCCTCAATCAAATCTTTCTGGGTTTATGATATTTTTCGGTGCTCTTCCAATATGTGCTCTACCTTAAAATTTACATTCCAATACGTGATCTACCTTACATTATTCGGATTAGCAGCAGGTACGTTAGTTAGCCTTATAAGGCTAACTAACGAAAATATCACGACTTAACCTAACCAATCGTCAAGGGCGTATAGTTGACCTAACGATTGGTTAGGTTAAGTCATGATATTTTCGTTAGTTAGCCTTATAAGGCTAGTTTCACGGTAGAGCACGTATTGGAATATGGTAGGTCACAGTTTCGCGGTAGAGCACATATTGGAAGAGCACCTATTTTTCATATTTTCTCATAGATTTTAGTCTGCAAACAATTTTGGTTCTCACTGTACATACAGTAATTGTTTTAGCTTATTCTTAGGATATATATATATATATCCCACTCGCACTTCATGGTATCATTTGTTACCATTAAAACCATGCTAACTGCACCCACAGTACTAATTTCTTAGACAGATCTGACTGATGAGAAGTAGGTGTACAACATGATGATTCGACATCCATTTTTTCCTCGGAAGCGACGAAATACACTTTTTAGTCTTACAATTTTCAGTAAAAAAAAAATAACACCAAAATATTTCATGAGATGCTAAACTAAACAAATTTCAATTGTCGGTTTTTCAAAAACATTTGTCTCGTTGCGGTGGGTCTGAAACGGATATATATATATATATATATATATATATAGAGGCAATTTTGTCGCTCCTAGGCAGGGATTGAAGTGCCTTATAGTTGTGCCATTTGATATCGCCAGTTTGGTATTAGAGGTTGCTGTTCTTTTTTATTTTAAAACTTATTTGTGAATCCATTTAATTGGTTAGTGCTTATAACTTATTAATTTTCTATTTTTGTTTTCTTTGCCCTATTTAGGTTGAAATACGACAAAATTTGCCTACTCTGCCTATACGTAAATCAACCTCTATATATATATATATATATATATTTGCTACCTCTTTGATGTCAAAATTAATTCCTTTGAGCGTGACATCATTGTTTACATTCTTGTTGAAAACTAAAATCGGAGTGTTGTTGTTTTAGATCCAACCGTCAACATTGAGAAACACAAAAAAGCTTTAAACTCTTATAAGAGGAGTTATATAAAATCAGTAACTTTCACACATCTCGGATAAAATATGCAAAACGTAAATTTTTTTATTGCCAGTCGCAAATCCTTCTGCTCGTGACGTCACACGCAATCGAGAACATAATAGCTTGCGTCCGAAAATTCTCTACCCAATGAGGAATATTCGTTGAAATTCATAATCCGACGACAAATACATTTATTTATGGAACCATATTATAAATGTTAAAATTATTCTTCATTCACTTCAAAGCAAAGGAATATAATTAATTAATTATATCAATTAATTAATGTAATTCCCTTTCGGTAAAGACTTTTCAAACACACTGAACTGAAAAGTAAACTTTTAACATTTAAGAGGGAGTGACGGGTGTGTATAAAGTAACGCGAGTGACGAGACAAATTCGATTTGAATTACAGTATATTAACGCGAGTGAACATGGACGATTAATATTTATTACTGTACCCTATAACAACTGTAGACTCGACAGTAAGGTTTATAAGGGGTATTGAAAATGTTTTTACGAGTTATAAAACAAGTTGAAACTAGTTTAAACCAGTTCAAATCGGATTTGTCTCTTCACTCGTGTTACTTTATATACACTCTGTAATTTCAGTCTGCAGTTACGTTGGAGCAATTAATAATAATAAAGTTTAGGGTTGTTTAACCTCTTTTATAACATTATAAAGTCCTATAACGGCGGGACCTACAGCATAACGTGGGGTCCAAACAACTATCCCATCAGGAGAAACTAAGACAAGTACTGTACCTTGAAATCTGAATTCCGAGAGAAGTCAACTGGAGCAAATTTTTAATGTTTTGGGATGGTTCACCCAAACAGAAAATGATGATAACCAATATTTCATAATCACTAAATAGAAAAGTACGGTAATGAAACTTTTATATAATAAAGCTTCTAGATATATAATGTCATTACAGATAAATTCTTCATTTTACGTCATTAATATTCCGAAACTGAGGGTATTTTCAAGGGGTATAACTGTTAATGTAATTCGTCTTCTAAATTACAGTTACCATTCCGTCGCAGATTGGCTAAATATTCATGAGAAAATTTGTCTCTTTAACCAGACTCCGCTCATAAATTTTTACTTTTATCGTACTTTTTCCAACTTTCTTATACTTCTCCTTTCTAAACTCTTTTCTGACAGAAGTGTCTGATGGGAAAAGAAAATCACTTTACTGCGTCTTCTGTTACAGTATGAATTTTTTACACTGTAATAAATGTGAGCACGGCATGAAAGTTTATATTCAAGCAGTACCATTTTTCTTCATTGTCTTTTTTCTCTCACCAAATTTCCATTTCCGCGGGCTGACCTCGAGTGGCCCTTACGCTCTTTCTTACTCTGTTGTTCCACAGGAAAACCAAAGACTAAATGAAGAATGACTTTAGTTTTACTGAAATTCTCACATTTCTGATACATTTATGCCTATGCACATATGTATATATAAATCTCTCTCTCTCTCTCTCTCTCTCTCTCTCGATCCTTTATATATATTTATATATATATATATATATATAATATATATATATATGCACACACACACACACACACACACACACACCTTTGGTTAGCTTCTGCCCGAATTATTCATTCTGACGAAGGTCAAGCTTTTCACTCCACCTTAGACCTACAGTTTAACGTGGAATACGAACCACGCCCCACCAGCAACCCAGCGTCTTAACCACTAAACCACCCAGGGTACCCATTTATCTACCAACCACTTTCTTTATTGTGTGAAAAGATGAACAGCTGGGTTTTGCTGCGCGCCGGCTGCCGTCACCGGGTCTCGATCTCGGGGCCGATGGATTCGTAGTCAGCGATGCTAACCACTACACCACCGAGGCGCATATATATATATATATGTTAAACACAGACCGTGCATGGAACAAGGAACTCTTCTGGGAAAATTAAATCCACTGTAGTCCGAATAAGTAATGGTAAATGCCAAATACCATAGTTTTTCTTTTTCATGATGCTAGCCCGACGTGGGCAACGGGTCTCTCGCAAAGAGGTCCCATAAATATAGCTTCCCTCACCAGCTATCTGCAAAGCAGACAGGATCCAGCTTTGGGACATGGATCTAGGGTTTAAAGCAAGCCTAGTCCCACTACATTCAGAACCTCTATATAAGTAAAAGACTCGTTGCATTCACGTCGGATTGAATAAATCAAAGAAAAAGGGGTAACTATTGTATTTTTAGCCAAAAAAACAAAACTTAAACCTCAACTGGGACATTGAGCGTCCACTTTTCAAGGCACGTAACACGTCCGTTTAATATACACAAACTCAGAATGGTCCCCTGAGAAACTTATATGTTAAACACAGACCGTGCATGGAACAAGGAACTCTTCTGGGAAAATTAAATCCACTGTAGTCCGAATAAGTAATGGTAGATGCTAAAAATACAATAGTTACCCCTTTTTCTTTGATTTATTCAATCCGACGTGAATGCAACGAGTCTTTTACTTATATAGAGGTTCTGAATGTAGTTGGACTAGGCTTGCCGATGTTGGGCTTTCATCATGAAAAAGAAAACTATACTATTTGTCATTTACCATTACTTACTCGAACTATAGTGGATTTATTTATCCCAAAAGAGTTTCTTGTTCCATACATGGTCTGTGTGTAACATATACATATACGTATGGGTGTGAGTGTGTACAGTATATAAATATTATATTATTTGAAAATTTATTTTTAATTAAGAAAAAATAAGTAGATTTATTAAAATTTTTAATTATAATGAAAACCACAAATAAAACTCACAACCTAGCAAATATTAATAAAAATTTATGATAAAATACAATTTTTAATAAATTTTTATTATTTCATAAAATAATATGTAAAACAAACTAAGGAGGATGGAGAAGTCAGTGTTCTTTTGAAAAGAGGAGACCAAGGGCGAGCGCCCGCAACAATGACCCCCCTCCACTCTACATAAGAAGGTGTGTACCGCGATCATACTTAAGTGTATCGTTACAAAGCCAACTAAACTTCAGAATGACATTAGAAATTTGACTCTGCTTGATGAAAGCTCGGCACGGTCTCGGCTTGACTGCATCTCAGGTATGTTAACCAGGTATGTTAACTATCAGTCTATCACAGATCACTTGCCTACATACACTATGGTAATCACCTATTTCTACGCGTAAGAAAATATAAAAGTTAATTATAGATCTTACAGCTATAGGGTGATTTACTCGCAAGTAGCCTCAGAGTATCGTATTAGCGATACTCTGCGGCTACCAGCGAGTGAATCACCCTGTAGAATACTAAACTAAAATTCCTGAGAGGAATAACAGCTTTTGACTGAACTGGAATAACCGAAAGTAACCATGCTATTGGAACAAAATTTCAAGCATTCTCAGACACACTAATGGATATATTCAACATAAACTTTCCTCTTAAATCAAAAGTAATATCTAAAACTAAATACAACAAACAATGGATCACACCAGCGAGGTTACTCTCTTTAAATTATGGAAAACTGATATTATTACCGGACAGACATACTAAAATTACTGTAACAGACTTAATGCAGTCATTATAAAAGCGAATGCAAGTCACTATTGTTCAAAAGTTGAAGAACAAACATCAGTTGTTGTTTTGGTGATTTCGGGTACACAGTAAAGATGGTTGACAAAAGTTAATAGACACCTTCGGTTTTCCCATAGTTTTTGATTTGATAATAAAAGTCTATAAATAATAACAGATTTATTGAATGAATACATTTAAAATCGTGTTGTTTTCCCCTTTTCATCACGTAAAGTTGACACACGTTCTGGCATTCCATCGATGAGTTTTGCCATTTGTTCTTGAGAACAATCATCGTGGTGTCTATTTACTTTTGTCAATCTTCAGTAAGCGCTCTTTTTCGGTCTTTGTTCGTCCGTTTCTTTTTAAAGTACAGTATTTTTCCTGTTCACAAAGTACAGTTTCGGAAAAAGGTTCGCCTAAACACAAAATTTCTAAAAAGCATAAAATTTTAATAATTAGTAATATTGTGTTTCTGTTTGGATAATTTAATTTATTATTTTTGATGACTAATAAAATTTCTAAAACAAGATTATTAATTTCTTATGATCTTTAAAAAAGTTAGGTTTCTTTGTGAACTTTTTTCCGTTAACATACATAACATAAATGTATTTTTAGACGTTTTTAAGGAAAACACTATAATCATTTATAGTAATAACTGAAGCTTTAACAATCGATGGAAGGGGCCATAAACTGGCACAGCGATCAGATCAGACTAATGTGGTCCATTGAGTTAATTCCTGTATTATTACGACCAGCACCATCGGGATTCAAACCCCGAGTCTTCACTTCGCATATAAGGACACTGTTTTACCCAGTGAGCTACAAGCGCTGACTAATTGAAACTCCATCTTGACAAATGAATAGGCCTTCTAATTATGAGAAGGGCATCCGTCACGAGAAATCATAATTAAAATAAATTGTTTTAATTTATAATAAAAAATAATATATTCAGAATTCATTCAATCTAAGTCTACACGATACTGGCCAGTGTGTATATATATATATATATATATATATATATATATATATATATATATATACAGAGCGTCCCAAAAAATGTATACACACTTTAAATACTTATAAAGGCAGTGTTTATTAAAATACATTTCATTTTCAAAATGTAATAGAATCTACAGACATTATTTAATTGTTTTGTCAACGCCTGTTTTCAAACTGACGTCCGTTCTGGTCCAGGCACTGCTGATAACGCGAAGCAATGGAATCGCAAACATCACGAAACATTTCGTTTGGTATTGTGTGCATTCTCGTTCAATGGCTGCTCTCAATTCAGCGACTGTTGCAGGTTTATAGCGTAGACTTTGTCTTTTAAGTATCCCCATAAAAAAAGTCTAGTGGTGTGAGGTCTGGTGAACGCGGAGGGTATTCTACGAAACCCCTTCGTCCAATCCACATCCACATCGTGCCAAGTACCACTCGCAATACTCCACTCTTCGGTCCGGATCATCATCTTCATTAATAGTATGGACTAATCTTGGAATGTAACTTTTCCATTGACAGCGCTTCAAAATGCGTTGGACAGACGATTCTGAAATTCCTACCTCACGACTCGCTTGCCGCACAGATTTTCTTGGACTTTGGTGATACGTTTCCAGTACTCTTTCTTGCTTTGTGGGACTTGTCGATGTCCGTGGTCTTCCGGAACGCTTCTTGTGGACATTCTGAACAGTTCAATCGGCTTCAAACTTATCTCTAATTCGAGTGATGGTAAGTCGCGTTGGTGGATCTGTTTGAAACTCCCTCCTAAACTGTCTTTGCACTTCAACTGCGTTTTCACACTTCCAGTAGCATTTTAGAATGAATTTCCTTTGTTCAAAGCTTAGTCTGACTGCCATTATTAATTCTAATGGGTTTAACTTGGAAAGAAAGAAACATCAATTGAGCTATCAGCTGTTAAAGTGTGTATACATTTCTTTGGGACGCCCTGTATATTTAGTCAATATTTCGTACACAATCATTTACATACCATGAAAAACATGGCAATGGCAAATCAATTTATAGAACCCTGTGGATACTGTTTTTAAAGCAGAACGAGACTATGAGAAAAAGGCAAAAGAGAAGTTTATGACTACCGAACAGAGAGAAAAAATAGAAGGAAAGGAGAAAATACGAGAGGAAACTGCGAAAAACGAACTGAAAAAAAAATAGAAAAACCAGAAATAATAGAAATAAAAGAAGCACCAACAGAGGAAACAGAGGCACAAAATCAAATCCAAAGATTTCAAACAAAGGGCATTAGCAGCAATAGGAAGAAACAAGTAGACAATAATGAAACAATACTGAAACCACCAAAAACAAAGGCCCCCCAAGTAAAAATGGGGAAGAAACTATATGTAAATACTATGTGAAAGGAATTTGCAGATATAAGTGAGGAGAATGTATTTACGAACACCCTCCTGTATGCAAATTCTACCATCCGGTCATTTGCAAGACCTATGCAACATATGGAACCTCCCAGTTCTCTCGACGAGTTCAAAGGACAAAGGACAAGTTCCAAATGACAACAAAAGGAATGTGAGAAAAAAATATGCACCCAAATAGCAAACAAAATACACATAACACAAAAAATTTTCAACATCTCGACAATGCGGCTGCTAAGTCTCATACAGCACATGCAACTGACACAGCTGGGAACCCACGAACCGGAACGATTCATGGCAAGAAGCTGCCAGAACAGGTAGGCGGGAACGGATCCATCTCGGAGGAACACAAGGATACAAAACACGCGAAACCAAAGGACAACGAACTTAAAATGCACAAGGGGCAGTGCAGAACAAAGAACATAAACATTTTCCTGGTAAATATTCAAGGAATAAAACCGAACAATTCTCTAAACAAATGCAAAAAACTTCGCTTTTCTACGTGAAGGTCAAAATATGATAATAAAAACCCACTCTAATAGAGAGAGTTTATTTCCACAACAGTTTCGATGCCCAGTGGCATCCTCTTCGAGTGGATACAGAAAAACGAATGAACCAAAAACAGGAGGGAAAACAGTTCAGGGACCATTGAGAAATTCACACATAGGATAGATCCCGTTGTCCCGACAACGGAAGGACATTTTATCAAAGGGTCCCGCTTATAAGTACCTTCGCACAAATTAAAATTATCTTCTTGTTCTATACATACAGATTCTATTATTTTCGACATAATTATTACATTTATTATTACATTTATTACATTTATTATTGCATTATTCTTTTACTACAGAAATTATAAATTTATTATTACATTGTTGTTTATTATTACAGAAATTATAAACCGGAAAACGAATGAAAAAGGCGAGAAGGAAACAATCCAGAGACCATTAAGAAATTCGCACCTAGGTTAGATCCCGTTCTCCCGACACCGGGAGGGCATTTTATTAAAGGGTCCCTCTTATAAGTACATTCGCACAAATTAAAACTATCTTCTTGTTCTATACATACAGATTCTATTATTTTGATTGGAAATCAAGTAAGTTACTTTATAAATGCAATAATTATATCAAACGAAAAATAATAGAATCTGTATGGATAGAACAAGTGGATAATTTTAATTTGTGCGAAGTTACTTATAAGCTGGACCCTCTAATGAGATTCATGGTCAAAAAATCCCTTACGGGGTCGGGTGAACGGGATCTAACCTAAATGTGAATTCCTTAAAGGTCTCTGGATTTTTTCCTTACTCGCTTTTGGTTCATTCGTTTTTTCGGTAAAATGTAAATGGACTAATAAACGTAATAGTAATAAATGTAAATGTAATAATAAAAGTAATAAATGTGGAAATAAATGTAAATGCAATAATAATAAATGTAATAATAAAGGTAATAAAATAAATGTAATAATAATTGTAAAGTAATAATAATAATAAATGTTATAAAGGTAAATTTAATAATAAATGCAGTAATTATGTCAAAATAATAGACTCTGTATGTATAGAAAAAGAAGATAGTTTTAATTTGTGCGAATGTACTTATAAGAGGGACCCTTTAATAAAATGTCCTCCTGGTGTCGGGAGAACGGGATCTAACCGAGGCGCGAATTTCTTAATGGTCTCTGGATTGTTTCCTTCTCGCCTTTTTCATTCGTTTTTCTGTTTATAATTTCTGTAATAATAAACAACAATGTAATAATGAATGTAATAATAAATTTATAATTTCTGTAGTAAAAGAATAATGCAATAATAAATGTAATAAATGTAATAATTACGTCAAAAATAATAGAATCTGTATGTATAGGATAAGAAGATAATTTTAATTTGTGCGAAGGTACTTATAAGCGGGACCCTTTGATAAAATGTCCTTCCGGTGTCGGAAGAACGGGATCTATCCTATGTGTGAATTTCTCAATGGTCCCTGAACTGTTTTCCCTCTTGTTTTTGGTTCATTCGTTTTTCTGTATCCACCCGAAGAGGATGCCAGTGGGCATCGAAACTGTTGTGGAAATAAACTCTCTCTATTAGAGTGGGTTTTTATTATCATATCTCTAAACAAAGTTTCGTACCTGAAAGGTTTTATGGACGAAACAAGGGCGGACATCGCATGCCTCACAGAAACATCTTAAAGATTGCCAAGGAAACTGCGATAACTGCGAACACTGTATCGATAAGAAAGAATTGCATATCGATAGAGATGTAAAGGTGGTTGTGTTATTTATATACATGAGAGGCATATGCCAGAGACGGTAATAAGTAAATCCAACAGCTTCGTGGAAACCCTTGCAGTGAAAATAGAGAAACTAAACGTGGTACTAATAGTCATCTATAGACCTCCAACTCCCCAAATGAAAAATTTTCGGATGCCATTGATGATATCAGAACCCTAATAAAGTCCCTAAACTCTCCATCCCCTATATAATACTCTGCGGCAATTTTAATTTTCCATTTATAAAATACAAAAAGGTGGGTAGAAATATATTTATACAGCAAGATAAAGGGGGCACAAGAGAGGACCAGGAGCAAGCAAAAATGCTGATGGCTCTCACAAACGAGTTTATGCTGACACAGGAGATAACAGAGAATACCAGGAAAAATAACTGCCTAGATCTGGTATTCACAAATAACACGAACTTCATTGCCGATATAAAAATAACCTCAACTATTATCTTAGACCACAATATAATCGAGTTATCAACAAATATGGCGATAACTTTAAAAGACAATACACATACGGAGGGAAGAAGCAAATTTGGGGCTTTCAACCTAAACTCAAAGACCATAAATTGGGAAGAAATCAGATCACACATGGCCCAAAGAGATTGGAGAACAGCTTTAGAGAATAAAACAACTGAGGAAATGCTAACAACCTTGGAAGAAAAGACGTTGAGAATTTTGGAAAAATATGCTCCGAAAGCACAGCCAAAGGAAAGAGGAACTGGTTAGAGAGGCAAAAGAGAAGAATATTCCGCAAAAGAAAGAGAGTAGCGACGAAGTTAGCAAATTGCGGAGACAACAATGCCAGGAAAGTAATACAAGAAAAACTGGAGAGTATCGATAGGGAAATACAAACTCTGATAAAGGGCCATACAGACAAGGAAGAGGAAAAGGCGGTAGAAGCAATACAGGAAAATCCAAAATACTTCTACAGCTATGCGAAAAGGAAAACAAAAGCGCGAGCTACTATCGGGCCCTTAAGGAAAGGGAATAATGAACTAACAGACGATCTAAAAGAAATATCTGAAACATTGAGAACCCAGTACGAATCGGTCTTCAGTACCCCAAAAAGTGACAAAGAAGAATGCATCTATGTCAGGTATCGCTAAGAGAAATTGCAAGGAGAATGTATAACACACTTTGATTTTACCCCAGAAGATGTAACGAGAGCTATAGGACAAATGAAATCACATTCAGCTGCAGGTCCGGACAAATGGAACGCACTATTAATTAAAAACTGTAAAAATGAAATAGCTACACCCTTCTGCTGGATATGGAGAAGATCCCTAGACCCTGGGGAAATACCGAGCATCTTGAAAAGAGCAAACATTGTCCCAGTATATAAAGGCGGGGATAGATCTCAATCAAAGAACTATAGACCAGTGTCATTGACGTCCCACCTCACGAAAATATTTGAAAGAATACTCAGAGAGAAAATCTGACTTCTTGGAGACACTGGAAAGATTCAACGAAAATCAGCACGGATTCCGATCGGGAAGATCATGCTTATCACAACTTATAGAGCATTATAACAATATCCTAGATGCACTTGAAGGCAGTGAAAACCATGATGTCATATACACCGATTTTGGTAAAGCTTTCAATATGTGCAATTATGGTATAATAGCACATAAAATGAAACATGGAAATAACAGGCAAAGTTGGAAAATGGATCTATAACTTCCTAAGAGAACGACAACAGGTGGTCAAAATTCATGTTCTATCATCATCAAAATCAGCTCAGTGCCTCAAGGGACAGTACTGGCACCACTTCTGTTCATTATCATGCTAACAGACATTGACAGTGGAGTTAACAGCAACAGTATAGTAACATCCTTTGCGGACGATACAAAGATCAGCAGAAAAATCAGCGAGGCAAATGAAGTGGAGGCCTTGCAGAAGGACACAAACAAAATATACAGATGGTCAGAAGATAATATGACATTTAACACCGAGAAATTTCAGCTCTTGAGATATGGTAGAAATGAGGAAATTAAACAGACTGCATATTATACTCCAGATAGACAGGAAATTCAGAGAAGCACGAAAGCGGTCGACTTGGGGGTAATAATGACCGATGATGCCAAATTCGAGACACAAAATCAGATAGCAATAAACAAAGCAAAAAGAGTCGCGGGACAGGTACTAAGAACGTTCAAAAGGAGGGACAAGACAGTAATAATTCCCCTGCTGAGAACAATGATCATACCAAAACTTGAATACTGCTCAGTTTTGACGTCCCCATATGAAAAGGAAGAAATTAATAAACTAGAAGAAATGCAGAGACATTTCACAGCCAAGATTGATGGCTGCAAAGAACTTAACTACTGGGAAAGACTACATAAACTAAATCTGTACTCCATGGAAAGAAGAAGAGAGAGGTATACTATAATCTACATATGGAAAATGATCGAAAAACTGGTACCAAACCTCAAACTAAACCCAATTACCATCATAAACAACGCTGGACAATAGGAAAGGCAGAATATGTAGTGTTCAGGGGGCCAAGACTTTTTAACCAGCTTCCTAAGGACCTCAGAAACGTTACAGAAGTCAAATTTGAAGTCTTCAAGAGAAGAATAGATGCCTGGCTCAAGACGGTATCAGATGAGCCGGGTGTACCTGGCTATGTGCGGTGGAGAGTGCAAGAGAGCAACTCGCTCCTTCACCAAGCCAGGCCTAGAAGCGGGGCCACCAGCTTGACCTTCGTGTGAAGAGAGACCGACACACGAAACCGCAACGAAGTTAACGAGGTGTATATACGTAAGGTAGATTTCGATCACAAATACTTGTACTTTTTGGTCCACTTTGTATAGAGCAGGGCTGGGGTAGTGCGAATATAACTGTGGGTGATACAGGTAAATTTGTGCTGCCTTGGGGAAAGAACAGATTTACGATAAATCTTGCTCCTGAAGAATCATGCTCCTGGACTGATAATAAATGGAGGTGTGTGTACAATACAAACTAACGAAAATTGCGCGAAAACGAATAAGGATTTACAGTAGATATTCTTTGAACTGGAATAACACAGAACATTGTTGTTTTCAGTGAACCACGTCAATAAATTGATCCCTGTTTGCTTGGCGATGCTGCAAAAGAAAGTAATTCAACTATTTATAGCTGTTTCCTAGATATAAGTAAGGCATATGATATGGTGAACTACACTCTTTTATTTAAAAAAAACTAGAGGACAGGTAAGTTCCCATGTACATATAAAATTTATTGAAGTTTTGGTATACACACCGATCTTTTGCAGTTAGGTGGGGCAATGTATATACTACCCGAATAGTTTGGAGCCTCCTGCGGAGTGAGGCAAGGCTCCTTGCTCTCTCCGCTGTTGTTTAATGTGTATATTCATGAATTAATTGATTCACTTAGTGATGCGAAAGTTGGATGTTGTATAGATAACACAAGGACAAATAACTTAGTCTATGCCGATGATATGGTATTAGTATGTCCTTCCATTAAAGGTTTGGATCGTCTTCTAAAAATATGCAAATTATACTCGCAGAACCATGCTATTCTTTTTAATGTTACAAAAATTAAGGCTATACAACTTCATCCTAAGGCTTTAATCAGTCAGCTGATATTATTTTCAACATGAGAAGTGGAGCAAGAGAGGAAGTACAAGAATTTAAGTATTTGGATAAAATTATCACCAGTTCCTTGAGTGATGACTCAGATACAAGAAAACAATATCGAAGCCTCTGCGCTGAAGCGAATATGAGTATAAGGAACTTCCGGTTCTGTACAAGTGAAGCCAAAGACACTCTCTTTCGTACTTCTGCAATAATATATACGGACAGCAACTCTGGGTGAATTATGAAAGAGGTTCTGACAGAACCCTAAATTTGCCATACAACAGATCTTTCAAACTCCTACATAAATTAACCCCTAGATGCTTAGCTTCGCAAATGTTTGCTAACCACGCTGTCTTGAGCTTCCCGGAGGTAACAAGACGTGCTCAATACAGTCTAATGTAAAGAATTAAAAAATCAGCCAAGCTATTTATCAGTCCTGCAATGTGTTTTCTAAGCTATGGAATTTATGGTATGGAAACGTTTGTCTGTAGTTCCACTTAACTTCGATATTACTATTTTTCATTAATTGTATTGCTCTCCTTAGTACAGTATTTGAATTTTTAATGTATTCTACAGTATTGTCAATTTATACTATTACTATTTGTCATATGAACTAATGGGCTGCCTATAAACATTTTCATTTTCATTTTCATATATATACTCGTATATAAAACATCTACCACAAATACAGAAAATTCAGCACCGGGGCCAGACACATGGAGTGCCACGTTCCTGAAGAAATGCAAAGAGAGTGCTGTCAATCCTCTGGACTTACTATGGAGAAAAACACTCGACACAGGACAAATTCCACTTCCATTAAAGAACACGAGCATTGTCCCCTTATTCAAAGGAGGTAACAGAGCAATGCTAAGAACTATGGGTCAGTAACTGTCACTTGCCACCTTATCAAGTGCTTTGAAAGTGCAATTACAACCCAAATTACTTACTACCTTCAAGAAAAAATTTATTAAATCTAAACCAACATGGCTTCAGGGCTAGAAGACCACAGTTATTAGATCGCCAAAGGAAGGTACTAGAAACACTGTGTTGGGATTAAATTACTGTATATATTTACGAGTATATGTAATATAAAAGGATCTTGCTAAAGCGTCCGATAAATGTGATCATAGAATTATAGCACACAAACTTAAGAATAGAGGAACTACTGGAATGCTGGGACGATGGATATTTAATTTTATGACTCAAAAAACACAAAGAGTGGTAGCAGATGGAGTCAAATCTTATTTTAGAAGTCGTCTGTATTGTTTTACAAGGTACAGTATTATTTTTTTTTATGCAGGAAGGAGGGGCCAAAGGCAAATGGCCGCAAAAACGCCCCTCCCCTAGAAAAAGAAGAGAGCCAAAATCAAGGTCCGGGGTTTTCGAGATGCGTAGACACTCTGCATTTGAAAGATTGGAGGTCATAGACAGGAGGAAAGATGGAATGAGGAACATTGTTTCAGAGTTCACCGGTTGAGTAGATGAAAGACTTAAAATACCGATTGACCCTTGCATTATATAGTTGGACGGAAAGGAAATGAAAAAAATGTAGAAAGTCTGGTACTGCGTGCTCTCCTTAAAGGAGGAGGAATGCAGTTATAGAATTCAGAAGAGCAATGTCCGTTATGATAGCGATAGTAATGGGAGAGTGAGGAAACATTGCAACGAAGAGAGAGGGATTGAAAACAATTAGTAAGAGGCGGCCAATTGATGAGACGAAAAGACTTTGATTCCACCCGGTCAAGTACGGCTGTGTGGGTTGAACCACCCTACACATGAGAAGCATACTCCATACAGGGGCGAACAAGACCCCTGTACAGAGATAGCAACTGAGTGGGGGTTTTTAGAAACAGAGTATATATGATCTTTCTAGGAAAGATCACGAAAAAAGGAAAGGCTAAGAATGTTAAGAGAAGAGGAAGGATTGAGTTGTGTGTTGTAGAAGTTAAGGGGATAGTCGTGTGGAAGATTGTGACAAGTAGACAGCTGGAGGAACTAAGTTTCTGAGGCATTGAAAGCCACAAGGTTTTCTCTGCCCCAATCAGATATAGCAGAAAGATCAGAGGTCAGGTGTCCCATCGCTGTCCCACGCGAATCATGAAGCGACTGCTGTGAGGGACGCTTTGGGAAGCAGGTGGAGAAGTGAAGAGTGGAATCATCGGCATAGGAGTGAATAGGACAGGAAATGCGAATTAAAAGATCATTAATAAATAAAAAGAAAAGAGTGAGTGACACTACAGAACCCTGAGGAACATCACTGTTAATAGCTTTAGGAGAAGAATAGTGGGCATCTACAACTGCAGCTATAGATCGGCCAGAAAGGAAATTAGAGATGAAGGCACAGATAGAAGGATAGAAACCGATGGAGGGCAGTTTGGAAATTAAAGATTCTAGCGCTATAGCAAAAGTTTCACCGAAATCTCGGAAGGAGGATGACCAAGAGTCAGAGAGATATGCAAGAAGATCGCCAGTAGACCGTCCCTTGCGGAATCCATACAGACAATCTGAAAGAAGATTGTGAGAAGAAAGATGTTTATGAATCTTCCTATTAAAGATAGATTCCAAAAGCTTTAGAAAGGCAAGAAATCAAAGCAATTGGACGATAGTTGGAGGGTTGAGAGCGGTCACCCTTCTTTGGGACAGGCTGAATGAAAGCGAATTTCCAACAGGAAGGAAAAGTACCAGATGAGAGACAAAGACGAAAGAGTTTGCCTAGGCAGAGTGTCAGAACAGAAGCACAGTTCTTAAGAACAACAGGAGGAACACCATCAAAACCATATGCCTTCCTAGAGTTGAGCCCAGATAGGGCAGAAAAAACATCTTCAGAAGAGATTCTAATTTCAGACATAATAAAATCAGAGGGGGAGGAGATGGGGAAACAGCACCGGAATCATCCCGAATTGAATTGTAAACGAAAGTTTGGGCGAAGAGTTCAGCTTTGTCAGGAGAAGAAACAGCAACTGTGTCGTCGGAATGGAAAAGAGGAGAGAAAGAAGAGGAAGTAAAGTTGTTGAAGAGGTTCTTAGCTAGATGCTAGAAAGAGCGAGAAGAATAAGAATTGGATAGATTTTCACATTTTTGTCAGATGAAGGGATTTTTGGCGATTCGAAGAACAGATTTTGCACGATTCCGGGTAGAAATATAAGCTGAGTGAGAGTCAGGAGTTGGACGGCGACGGTACCTTCTGAAAGCCTCCTCTCTGTTGCGGATAGCATTAGAATAAGTAAAGTTAAACCAAGATTTTTTGTATTAGTGAGAGGAATAGAATATGGAATGTACGCCTCCATGCCCGAGAGAATCACCTCTGTGATGCACACTGCACACACAGAAGGGCCCCGGCCACGAAAGCAGTAATCATTCCATGGGAAATCACAGAAGTACTGCCGAAGGGCCTCCCAATCACCGGTGCCGAAATGCCACAGGCGCCTCCTTTTGGGAGGACCCAAAGGCCGAATTGATAGGACAGGAAACAAAAATAAGATTGTGATCGGAGGAGCCCAAAGGAGAGAAAAGTCTCACAGAGCAAGAAGAAGAATGAGAGGTAAGAAATAAATCCAGAATGTTGGACCTATCTCCAAGGCAATCGGGGATACGAGTAAGGTGCTGTACAATCTACTCTAGGTCATTTAGGATAGAAAAGTTGAAGCTAGTTCACCAGGGATGTCAGTGAAATGGGAGGAAAGCCAAAGGTGGTGGTGAACACTGAAATCTCCTGAAATGGAGATTTCAGCAAGGAGAGAGCGGAAAAGAATGTAATTCCACTTTGGAAGTGAGGTAGTCAAAGAAGTTTGGATAGTCGGTAGAATTAGGAGAAAGGTAAACAGCACAGATGTATTTAGTTTAAGATTGGCAAGTAAGCCGTAGCCAGAGGGTATAGAATTCGAAAGATTCGAGTTCGGGAATACGAGAACAACTTAGGTCATTGCGTACAATTCAGGGGTGGGGAACCTCTCGCCCGCGGACACATTTCAATTCGCCCGCCGATGATATCCTATAAAATTCGAAAAATATATATGAACCAATTTCCTAAGAGCAGTAGATAGATATTTCGGGAGGATTGAAGAAGGCGGGCCATCTAGGACGTTTTGGCGCCGACATTTTGGCGCTGGACGTTTTGGCGCCGCCGTTTGGGCGCCGCCGTTTGGGCGCCACTGTTTGGGCACCGCCGTTTGGGCGCGGAGCTGGTTTGGCGCCGCCGTTAATTAGTATTAAGTATTAAGTAGTAATACTTGTTTATTAACCTGAAGTGCTGTCTGTCTTTTCAATAAGTTGTGTTGTTGCCCTTAATAGCATAAATGTCTGAAAATATATCAAGTAAGAAAGGGAAACAGAAGTTTTCACATAATGGATATTTGTATGTGTTTGATAAATGTAGCAAGCGCGACCCTTCGTTACTTTTTTGGCGGTGCGAGCAAAAGATTCAGTGTATTATAAGGTGTATATATAATATGGGTACGTTTCCGTTATCTGCCCCATTGACGATTGGTTAGGTTCAGTCATGATATTTTCGTTAAAACTAACAAAAATATCACAACTTAACCTAACCAATCGTCACTGCCCGGTTAGGTCAACTGTACGCCCTTGACGATTGGTTTGGTTAAGTCGTGATATTTTCGTTAGTTTTAACAAAAATATCACGACTGAACCTAGCCAATCGTCAAGGTGGCAGCTAACGGAAAAGTATCCATATTATATATACACCTTATAATACACTGACACTTTTACTCGCACCGCCAAAAAAGTAACGAAGGGTCGCGCTTGCTACATTTATCAAACACATACAAATATCCATTATGTGAAAACTTCTGTTTCCCTTTCTTACTTGATATATTTTCAGACATTTATGCTATTAAGGGCAACAACACAACTTATTGAAAAGACAGACAGCACTTCAGGTTAATAACCAAGTATTACTACTTAATACTTAATACTAATTAACGGCGGTGCCAAACCGGCTCCGCGCCCAAACGGTGGCGTCCAAAAGGCGGCGTCAAAACGTCGGCGCCAGAACGTCGGCGCCAAAATGTCCCATTCCGGAAGGCGGGCGCATCGTCATTTTTGGAGTGTGTGTCAGAATGTTTGCGCTCACGTTCAGTGCAATTCGTTCGTGGGTACGAAACATTTCCTTCGCGGGTACGAAACATTCTGACACTCTCCAAAAATGACGATGCGCCCGTCTTCTTCAATTTTCCCAATATTTCATAATAATGTTTCAATCAAAAACTATTAATTTACCCAAATCTTGTTCAGCGCCATTATTTTCGTTACAAAAATCTAGCCTTAATGAACATGATTTATTTGAAAACGTATCTAGTTATTCAACGTCTCTCATATAAACCGCCGATTTTTTAATGCCTCTGATAACCATACTTAAATGATTCGTTTGAAAACGTTTTTGATCGTCGAGTAATAGATTGATAAAGATGCCAAGTAGTGCAATGCAATTATTTTAATAAAATATTTTTTTACAGTAAATATTGCAAATGAAGTTGAAGCAGTATATCTCTCTTAATTTTTAATTCTCACTTATAAATAACTAAATTTAAATTTTTTAAATATTACGATTGCGATATTTCAATTCAATCTTTTAATGAAGATCATCTGGCACCACTGTAATGCTGACAATAATGAATGTCAAACAGTCAATGATATGTTTTTAGCAGCTGAAAATTTTTGTAGTCAGGTGCTGGTGTCTGATGTATAAAAACAAAATAAATAATAACCCTTCTCTACAATGACTACTGCTAACAAAAAAAGAAAAGCTATAGGCGAGTGTTGTGTTTTCAATGAAAAATGGACAAATAGTTATTTCTTTGTGGAAGTAAATGGAAGTCCCATATGTCCCATTTGTAGAGAATCGGATTCTGTCTTGAAAAAATACAATCTTGAGCGTCACTATTTGACCAATCATAAGGAATATGAAAACATTGGAAGTAATCTACGTTGAGAAGTTAGCATGTTTGAAAAAATCTTTACATAAAGAGCAATCTATTTTAAAAAGGCCAATTCAAGAAAATAAATCGATAATGCAAGCAAGTTATGAAATTTCTGAACTGATTGCAAAGAAGCTGAAGCCACACATCGAAGGCAAATTTGTTAAAGAGTGCATACTTGTTGCAGCACGTAGTTTAGCTCCAGAAAAAGTAAAATTTCTTGAAAATGTTAGTTTATCCCGGAGGACAGTATCTGACCGTATCAAAGACATGGCTGATGATATCGAAATTTCTTTGAAACAAGCCGCATCAGAATTTGTGTTTTTTTCGCTAGCTGTAGATGAGACAAGAGATAGAACAAATACGGCACAGGTGGCTATATTTATTCGGGGAATAATGCCAAATTTTACAACACGAGAAGATTTACTTGCTTTAAAATCGATGTATGGAACTACTACTGGTGAAGATATCTTTTCTGAGGTCAAAACAGCAATTAGTGATTTCATTTTATCGTATGAAAAATTGAGCGATATAGTTACGGACAGTGCGCCATCTATGGTAGGATCTCAAAAAGGGGTTGTTGCTCTAATTAGGAAAGAATTAGAGAACCGTCAACTGGATTCCAAGGCTTTAATAGTGTGCCACTGTCTTATTCACCAAGAAAATTTGTGTGCACAGTCTCTAAGAATGAACAATGTAATGGCAGTCGTAGTAAAATGTATTAACTCTATTAAAAGTAAAAGACTGAACAGTAGGTAATTTAAAGAAATGTTGAAGGACCTTGAAGTGGAATATGGTGATTTATTGTACTATTGTGATGTTCGATGGCTTAGCAAGGGGTGTATGCTCAAGCGTTTTTATGAGCTGAAAGATGAAGTGAAACTTTTCATGGAAATGAAAGGTACCCCCATTTTGGAACTAGAAAACCCAATATGGTTATGTGATTTAGCGTTTTCGGTTGATATCACTATCCAGTATCCATTTAAATGAGCTAAATTTGAAATTGCAAGGGACTAGTCTGCTTATTACCTCTCTTCTGTCAAACATAAAAAGTTTTGAAGTAATGCTGCAACTGTTTATAAACCAGTTAAAAAAAAAATGCATGGTTCACTTTCAAACTTTGAAAGAACAAAATCCCGCATCGACAGTTGAGTATGCCACAGAGTGTTATAACCTTTTGAATGAATTCAAAAAAAGGTTTCAAGATTTAAAAACTAAAGAACTCGAATTACGAATATGCGAAACTCCTTTTGATGTGATGCCAGATGAAGCCCCCGATTCCTTGCAATTGGAGTTGATAGATTTGCAATCGGACAACACCTTGAAATCTAGATATAATAGTGTATCTATTTTAGAGTTTTATAAATCATATGTATCAGCTGAAAAATATCCACATTTGAGGAATCATGCATTGAAAATTGCATCATTGTATTCTACTACATATCGATGTGAAAAATTCTTTTCAAAATTGAATTTCGCCAAGAACCGCCTGCGTGCTAAACTAACTGATGACAATCTAACAAATCAGTTAAGAGTTGCTACATCAGCAGTGCCACCTAATATTTCTGAACTTTCTAAATCAAAGGAATGGCAACCTTCTCATTAGAGTACAAGGTAAGGAATATATTGAAAAATATAGCAATTTTAATTATGTATAGTGGCATTGCAGGTATATGCATATAAATTTAAAAAAATGTGACGTAAATATTTTTCTTAATAAAAATTCGCCCGCTACTGATTCGTACACTTGAAATTCGCCCGGGGTACTAAAAAGGTTCCCCACCCCTAGCGTACATATACGCAGCATTCACCTTTGGGGTGAAATTGAGTATAGAGAAAGTAAGAGGGTACACCGGTACAGAAAAGGGGTTGCTGTCAGTCGTCCCAGACACCTGAGTTTCAGTGAGGAAAAGAAGATGAGGTTTAGAGGAGGAGGGGTGGTGTTCAACAGATTGAAAATTTGAGAAAAGGCCACGAATGTTGCAGAAGTTCAAGAAAAGTGAATCAGAATGACACAAAGCTATGCAAAGAAATATCAAACGAAGGTGACATAGAAAACTTACAAAATGACATTGAAACATTATTCATGTGGGCCGAAGACAACAATATGAAGTTCAACGAACAAAATTTCAAACTTCCAACGCTCTTCTACACAAGCGTCGTTCTTTACATTAATATATATATATATATAATATATATAGATATGAAAATTATTTCACGAAAGTAACATGAAAAATATTTATGATGAATAAAACCACGAAGGAAAGGAAACAGAATGGTGCTCAAGCGCTTTCGTCTAATGGTTTTATTCATCATATATAGATATATATAAATATACTGTATATGAGAGAGAGAGCGTATATATAAATTTTAAATGCTTTAATTTCCTTCAACTCGAATATAGCCATATAAATATTAGGTTCTTTCGACTTGAGAATCTATTTTGCTTTTACCTTTTAGACGAATTTAGCGATTTAATGAAATCCGCGACGAGACTAATTTAAATGACATTACGAGCGAGTTCCCACAAACACAAAAGCACTTTTTCTCTTACGGAAAATCAAATAATAATTATTTCCGCTTATTAAAACTGACGCTGAAATTCCTTTTTATTTTTTCTTTAGAAACACAAAGTGGCTGTAATATTCAAATATATATTGCTTAAGATATAGCCTGAACTATCGTTCGAAACTATCACAAAGTGTGTGTAAATATATATATATATATATATATGATACACACAGACAGGCCATGGAACAAGGAACTCTTCTGGGATAATTAAATCCACTATAGTCCGAATAAGTAATGGTAAATGACAAATACCATAGTTTTTCTTTTTCATGATGCTAGCCCGACGTGGGCAACGGGTCACTCGCAAAGAGGTCCCATAAATATAGCTTCCCTCACCAGCTATCTGCAAAGCAGACAGGATCCAGCTTTGGGACATGGATCTAGGGTTTAAAGCACCTAGCCATGCTACATTTAGAACCTCAATATAAGCAAAAGACTCGCTGCCTTCACGTCAGATTGAATGCATCAAAGAAAAAGAAAAAGGGGTAACTATTATATTTTTAGCCAAAAACCAAAACTTAAACCTCAACTGGCTCAATTCTGCCAGTTGAGGTTTAAGTTTTGGTTTTTGGCTAAAAATATAATAGTTACCCCTTTTTCTTTTTCTTTGATGCATTCAATCTGACGTGAAGGCAGCGAGTCTTTTGCTTATATTGAGGTTCTAAATGTAGCATGGCTAGGTGCTTTAAACCCTAGATCCATGTCCCAAAGCTGGATCCTGTCTGCTTTGCAGATAGCTGGTGAGGGAAGCTGTATTTATGGGACCTCTTTGCGAGTGACCCGTTGCCCACGTCGGGCTAGCATCATGAAAAAAAAAAACTATGGTATTTGTCATTTACCATTACTTATTCGGACTATAGTGGATTTAATTATCCCAGAAGAGTTCCTTGTTCCATGCACTGTCTGTGTGTATCATAAAAAACTCAGGGGACCATTCTGAGTTCATTCCCATATATATATATATATATAATATGTGTGTGTGTGTGTGTGTGTGTGGTACCTAAAATAATTTAAGACCTTGAACTGAGTTAAAAAAAAATCTGTTTACAAAAAATGGATCACCTGAAGATCAGGGCCCCCAGCCTTCTTTAGTTAGCCTTATAAGGCTAACTAACGAAAATTACGGCTTAACCTAACCAATCGTCAAGGGCGTACAACTGACCTAACGATTGGTTAGGTTAGGTCGTGATATTTTCGTTAGTTAGCCTTATAAGGCTAACTAACGAAGGCTGGGGGCCCTGATCGTCAGGTGATCCCAAAAAATCACAGAGAAACAGTTTAAATAATACGGACATTGTGGTTTCCTTAGAAAAATTGGAGCAAGTGTAGTTTAAGTTCCCCTACATTATTCTAGTGTAGTTTGCGTTCCCCAACTTTGTCCACGTATACCTAATCATATAAAACGTTCAAACTAACGAAAATATTACGACTTAACCTAACTAATCGTCAATTTATTTCTATATATAATATATATATATATATATATATATATATATTGACGATTGGTTAGGTTAAGTCGTAATATTTTTGTTAGTTTTAACGTTTTATTTGATGGATTTATTTAAAAAATGTCTCCTAAAGTTCGTAGTGTAGTTTACGTTCCCCAACTTTGACCTAGTGTAGTTCGTGTCCCCTTTTGCGTCAAGGGGACGTAAACTACACTTGCTCCGAAAAAATATATGGATCATATGTAGAATTCGGACCCCTACCAAGGTTGGGGTCCGAATTCTACATTAGTGGAAGGTTGGGGTCCGTATTCTCCATTTGGCTTGTTTAAGCTACTCTTTAACTATTTGAGTTTCTACATTTGCCTTAACATCCGAGGCCATGTTTAAGCTACGCTTTAACTATTCGAGTCAGTTTTAGCCGAACCATTGTAGTGACAACAAGCTTGATCCCACTTATTATTTGTGAAAAGTTATTGGTAAATCCATGGATAGATCAATTTTCCAAGATGCTGTGTGTCCTCTGATATCAACTGAAGACACTTTAACGGTCATTAACTGGATGAAACAGAATCGCCTTCTTGCAAGTGATCTGAAGTGTAGCAGCTGTGATCAAATTATGAACTGGACTAAACATTCCTCAGCTAAAGACAAATTTGCATGGAAATGCCAAAATAAGGACTGCACCAAATACAAAACTAGAACATCCATACGTTCTAAATCCTTTTTTGCTAATTCAAATCTACCTCTAAAGACATGGATATTCACCATTTATCTTTGGGGTGAAAGAACCAGTCAAAAAAATGGCATGAGTAAGCTTAATGTTTCAGAAAAAACTATTGTGGATATATATAATTTTTTCCGAGAAGTGTGTTCAAAATACTTTGAAGATAATCCAATACAACTTGGTGGTCCTGGCATCGTTGTAGAAATAGACGAGTCATGTTTTTCACACAAGCCCAAGCACCATCGCGGGAGAGCTCCGAGCACGTCATTATGGGTTTTTGGTCTGGTTGACACAAGCACTAAACCTGCTGTAGGATATATGGAGATTGTGAACAAGAGAAATGCAGATACGTTACTACCAATTATGGACCTTTTCCAGTTTGTGTACCGTTTTTCATATAATTTATTTTTGCTTTATAAGGCTAACTAACGAAAATATCATGACCTAACCTAACCAATCGTCAAGGGCGTACAGTTAACCTAACGATTGGTTAGGTTAGGTCGTGATATTTTCGTTAGTTAGCCTTATAAGCCTAACTAAAGAGATTGATATTATCACTCATTTTTGATCTGAAAAGAAGCAAAAATAAATTATATGAAAAACGGTACACAAACTGGAAAAGGTCCCCAATTATTCAAAAAGTATTAAAACCTGGAACTACAATTCACAGTGATGAATGGAAGGCTTACAGGCGCATTCAACAATATCTTGGATTTACTCACAGGACAGTGAATCATTCGCATTTTGTTGACATAAATACTCTAGTACACACACAAACTATTGAAAGCTATTGGAATCGCCAAAAAAGTTTTATTAAATCAATGCATGGATGTAGGAGATCACACTTAAATTCATACTTAGACGAATTTATGTGGCATGAAAGACATAAACAATACGTTTTTCCAATTTTGTGATACCATTTTTTCACAATATCCTTTTAATTAAACTTTCACTTAATAAGATTGGATCAAATGTAGAATTCGGACCCCAGCCTTCTTTAGTTAGCTTTATAAGGCTAACTAACGAAAATATCATGACCTAACCTAACCAATCGTCAAGGGCGTACAGTTAACCTAACGATTGGTTAGGTTAGGTTGTGATATTTTCGTTAGTTAGCCTTATAAAGCTAACTAAAGAAGACTGGGGTCCGAATTCTACATTTGATAAAAGATTTTACAATTGTGTGATTTTAATGGTTTTTATTTGTGATAATAATAATAAAATTTTCTATGAACCTTTAAATTGTTTATTGATTTCCTTATAAGATTCGTTTGGGGTCTGGCTTCTATAATCTATACATTAGGGGAAAGCTGGGGTCTGGATTCTACATTAGGGGAAAGTTGGGGTCTGTATTCTCCATTAGGGTTACCTGGGGTCCGAATTCTACATATGATCCAAATATATGTTATGTTGTAGATGGGTCGAGGTTGATGTTGAACCGTCGTTGAATAACAAGGAGCCACAGAAAAAAGGGTACAAAACTCTGCAAGCCAAACAGATAACACCAAATCCACAAGTCAGGGATCTTGGAGTAATAATGTCGTCGGATGCAGAATTCAGAGAGCACTATAACATCAAAACTACGAAATTACGACGGCTAGAAAAATAATGGGAATCATCTGGAGGAGGTTCCGCAGCAGAAAAGCAAACATCATGCACAAATTATGGAAAAGTCTAGTCCTACCAATAATTGAGTATTGCTCAGTACCCACAAGCCCACACAGAAAACGAGACATTGCGAACATTGAAGCTATACAAAGGACTTTTACGTCTAAGACAGAGGAAACGGAAGGTGAAGACTACTGGTCTCGATTACAATCCCTGGAACTCTACTCTCTCAAAGAAGGCGCGAGCGGTACACAATAATATACATATGGAAAATACTTGAGGGCTCTGTCCCTAACCTTAGAAATGAAATAGAAACAAACTGGAATGAGAGAAGGGGCAGATTTTGTACGGTCTCAGCTGCGGTGGGACAAGGGGCCATGAAAATGAAGATGAAAAATACCCTCAAAATACGAGACCCAAAGCTTTTCAATGTCCTACCAAAAGAGGTGAGGAATCTCCAGCACACCGACCTGAATAACTTGAAGAACCAGCTGAACAGACTCCTGTGCAAAGTCCCTGACCAGCCATGCGTGGCTGGCTACGAGGGCAGGAGGAGATCAGACAGCAATTACCTCCTTCACCAAATATCGCAAATGAGGCGGGATGCTGCACAGGGTTCGACCTGCGCAGGTCGATCCTGAACTGTCGTTCAAACTCCCCTAAAGTAAGTAAGTAATATATATATATATATAGATATGTGCACTAGAATCACAAAATAACACGTGACCTTATTAATAAGCAAACAACCACAAGGAAAAGGAAACACAAAGTCCGAGCGCTTTCGTGATAATGTGAATATATCACGAAAGCGCTCGGACTTTGTGTTTCCTTTTCCTTGTGGTTGTTTGCTTATATAGATATGTGTGTGTGTATATATATATAGGATCACCTGAAGATCCGTCACCCCCGCCTTTTTTAGTTAGCTTTATAAGGCTAACTAACGAAAATATGACGACCTAACCTAACCAATCGTCAAAGGCATACAGTTGACCTAACAATTGGTTAGGTTAAGTCGTGATATTTTCGTTAGTTAGCCTTATAAAGCTAACTAAAAAAGGCTGCGGTGACGGACCTTCAGGTGATCATATATATATACATATATATATACAGGGTGTCCCATAAGTCCGGCATCATAGGAGAAATTCATATTTTTCTAGTTCTACAAACCATAATTCATATTTTTCTCTTCCTACAGGCCATAATGTCTGTGAGCAAGGAAGAACGAATCCAGATAATTCTACTCATAGGAAATCGGAGTCAAAGAAAGGCCGCTGCTGCATTTAACAGACTACATCCAGACCGCCAGCCAATAACACAGAGTTGTGTTAGCAGACTTGTTGCAAAGTTTAAGGAAACAGGATCCATAGAAGATAAACCACGCAGTGGACCTTCAAGGAGGTCCAATGACGGTGATACAGCGACTGCTGTCCTGGCTCATTTTAACAGAAGTCCCAATAAGTCTCTTCGGCAATTGTCCGCCGAGACAGGAGTGTCGAAAAGTAGCATCCATCGCATTCTTCAGGCTCACAAATGGCATCCATATAAACTTCAGCTCCTACAGAAATTAAGCGAAGATGATCCCGACCGGCGGATGGAATTTTGTGAATGGGCTACGGACCAATATGCTCGGGATGCCAATTTCCCGTCCACCATTCTGTTCAGTGACGAGGCTGTTTTTTATGGAAATGGTGAGGTAAATCGACAGAACACCCGCTACTGGTCTCAAAACAACCCTCACTGGTATACCTCTTCAAAGGAACAAGGTGCATCTCGGGTGATGGTATGGTGTGGCATTTGGAAGGATCGCATCATAGGCCCCTTCTTTTTCGATGAACATGTCACTGGAGGCACCTACCTACGTATGCTCAAGGAAGAAGCATTTCCCAGTGTCTTGAACGAAGAAGGAAATTTCCCAACATGGTTCCAGCAAGACGGCGCTCCTGCACATTACAGCACCCAAGTAAGGGAATACCTGTACCAACAACTCCCTGGTTATTGGATAAGACGTCCAGGGCCTGTGGAATGGCCCGCTAGAAGCCCGGATCTCACGCCACTAGATTTTTATCTCTGGGGCCACTTGAAAGCGCTGGTATACGCAGAGAAAATTAGGAGTGTTGAACATTTGCGGCAGCGCATTATTGGGGCATGTAACACCATTACTCCTGACATCATTCACCGTGTGCTTACTGACTGGGTATCACGTCTGAATTTGTATATTGAAAACAATGGTGGACATAAGCACACCGGACAAAAAATTAGTCACCCCTCTCAGAATGTACCTAATAACGTGTGACGGCGCCTCTGGCCTTGATAACCGCACGAATCCGGCGAGGCAGAGACTCTACGAGGTTGTGCATGTACTGAACATCGATTTGCTGCCACTCGTTCATCAGCCGGTCCCGAAGTTCCGCCAGAGTCCGTGGGTGTCTATTCCTGCGCTTCACTTTCTGTTTCCAGCCTGAACAACACCTTCGACGCATTCAGGATTAAAGGCTTCATTGGACCCGCGATGTACTCGTCGCCTCCCGTCATTGGAGAACAAACAAAAACGGGACTCATCGGACCAAATTACACGTTTCCAATCTGCCGCAGTCCAGTTTTTGTGCCTCTGAGCCCATTTATAACGTGCCAATTTGTGACTTGCTGTTAACAGCGGCCAGTAGTATAGCCGCAAAAGGGGAGAGTGCAAGAATGTTGCAGGTTATTATGTAATGTTGCAAAGGGGGAGGGGTTGTTGCAAAGGGGGGTGGGGTTGTTGCAAAGGGGGGTGGGGGGAAACTTGGAGGCGGCGTTATCCCCCAAGAGAAAGGAGGAGGAGAGAAAGGAGGAGAGGTGTTCACCTGGCAGGAGCCAAGTGCACATTAAGACTTCAGCCGAGTTGGCGTTGCTTTATAGGCTCCTAATCAGCCAGTTGGCGTAAATGGCTTGAGTTGCCAGATACCTCTTTTAGCAGTATTATTGTATACATTATTATATACGCCTAATCAGCCAGTTGGCTGTAAATGGCTTGAGTTGCCAGATACCTCTTTTAGCAGTATTATTGTATACATTATTATAGACTCTTAATCAGCCAGTTGGCTTAGAAGGCTTAAATGTTGCCAGATACCGCAATACCACTGTATACATTATTATATTTCGAATACCGGTAGTAGAAGGCATAACAATTAAGTAAAACAACATTGCATCATTCTTTTTATTATAAATATATAGAAAATAAATATACATTTGAGGAATATGCGTATAACAGAAATATATACACACAATTATGGATATATATATAAAATAAAATATACATTTCAAATAAATATACACTTCAATAGAAATATGTACATAACAGTACAGGAGAAATACACACACACACACAATTATGGAGATATATTTATAAAATAAATATACTTTTCAAATAAATATACATTTCAATAGAAATATGCGTATAATCAGTACAGGAGAAATGTCAAGCAAAATATAAATACAATTCACTTTTTTTTCAAAATACTAAACTCGGTCTTAATCGAGTTTACAATTACATCATTATTGCTCTGCATTACGCAGTATATGCGGCTTAATAATATTTCACCGCTTAAAGTATAGGGAAACCTGTATTCGATATGAAGGGCTTTCATATCGTTCAGTACTATTTTTGTTCCACTTTACAACCGGTTGGTAAGTCATCTTTAAATAGTCTAGAATACAATCAAAAGCACGCACAAAGAGTTCATCGTTAGCTACATTATTAAACACAAGTTTATAAGAACGCTTTTCCAATCGAGGGTTTATTTCTACCGACTCGAGCTTTTCAATCGTGAACTCACTCAACATAGCGGCAATTGAAATAATCTTCTAAATCGTTACGACAACTGCGCGTTATATAAAGAAATAGTTCTTCAGGGTGAACGGTGTAGGTGAGCTCAGCCTTGTACCGATCAATTGCTTTGTACCAAAGTTCATGGTATTTCAAAGAGTCTAAACTTTTTAAATAAACATCCAGCACTAGACCATTCTCACCAGCCCTACACTCGGTAAACCCATCGAGCAGAGCGGTGTATGCGTATTCAAGTACTGTATCAAAATAAAGCATGTCCGTAACACGCGCGTCTAATATAGGTTTCAGTTTACGGAATCCGACGATTTCAAACATTCTGTCGAGGATGAAACGGTTTCGCGTAGGAATAAGAGCGTTATTATCAGAAGCATTCTTCCACATCAACCGTATATCAATGCACGGCCGATCGTTATTTATACACAACGTACATACAACGGCGTATGAGGGTGCGTCACTAATCTGCTCTCTTCTTGTACCTACGTTAGCAGGTATTTTATAACGATCTTCACTCCACTTCTCAACTATCACAAAGATTCTATTCATCTCCTCGATACTTAAATAAACCCGTTTGTTTGTCGGTCTACATTCCGTTTCCAGTACATAGCTAATGGTACCGGAATTACGCCTGAACACGCGCAACGATTTCGTCACGGACACATCGTACGAGGCGTTGAGAATGCTGCTCAAAGGAAGTTCCATCGTATTCGAAGAGCGCACGTCCACTCGGCTCAAGCTCTGAGATAACTATGAGCCGTGTGAGGCACGCAGGTAGGCAGGAATGGTTCGACGGGCGGCTGACTCGATGATACGTGAATGGGCTTGTTCCGCAAGTCGAATTGTTGTACCGGTACAAGAATATCACTACCAGCCTACGCACCAGACATTTTGAATAAGAACTAGGAACGTTTTACTAAATATCTCCACACTCCGGCGCACTATTTGAGAGGAAAATATGTTCATATTTTTCCTTTCTGCCCATCAAACGATACTCGTCTCTAAACTCTGTTAAAAATTCACGCAGGGCACTAGCCACAACCTCACTACGAACCTCATCATGATATACGTTAATATAGTGATAAAAATACTTAAGATTGTCCATGATCACGAGATTCACATTTCCAGTCGTAGGGTATGAGTAATCGACATGTGTAGCATGACGTAATACCGCTTGTCACACCACCCATCAGCAAGACTCATTATCCATACCTGCTGCTTCTCTTCTGCACGCGTTGTTTCTTTTACTTCACGGTGTATGTGAGACTTTATAAAGTTTAGCTCTGCAGTATACTTCAGCACATCGTCTGTGCAACGAAAGCCTTCAACGGTCTCACCAGAACATCCGTAGAGTATTTGTACATCTTGGAACTTCGCACAATCCAATGTGTTTTTAAAAGAGGCATAGGAGGGATGAATAGGAAGTTTTTCGGTATCCACCACATCCTGGCACTTTACTGAATACCATTTCGTAAACGTAGTACAAGCAATATTAAAGGTAGCCATTTGAATACACGTCTGATCTGAATACACGTCTGATCTCTCGGGCTTACTGCGGTCGACTGACCACGCAGGGATTCCCAGATAGTAGCATGACTCACGGTCTTACAGTGGGCGGAGCTTAGAACTTTCACCTATACACACACACACACACACACACACACACAAAGGAGAAAGTGAAACGCTATTTGAAACATGATTTATTTAATAAACGAGATATTCAAGTTATATATATTTACAAATACGATTTAATAAACGAGATATTCAAGTTATATATATATATATTTACAAATAGATACGATTATATACAAGACGTGTGAGTTAGAAGCATCATTGGTATCCAAAGGGTACGGTATCATAGGTACCAACCAGGTAACTGGTAACGTTTCCTATAGGTGTTACGGCACACCATCGTACCCCTAAGTTCCTTCACGCCCCCCAGCTTCTGCGCCCGAAAATTGTGGGTGCCTACAATTAGTTGGGGAGGTTGTTCATCCAAACATACTAGATCCTTCAACGACTCAAAGTTAACAACCTCCCGATTCGCATGGTTGAGCGTAATACCCTTTGCGTTCACGATATATTTAATTTCCTCCCCTACCCTGACCCGTACCCCAAGTCTTAGGTCCTGTTGAGGCAAAAGAGTCGGCGTATGCGTTGTCCCCATACTCATCCTTGATCTCATCAGTGAGCTCGCCGAGGAACTCCCCAATAGTGGGCAAGTATTCACCCTCCCTCTCTGTGAATATCACGCTATCTGTATCGGCATACAATACTCTCCGCCCAAGAGAGTGCAATAGACCCCAAAGTTTTATACGGGCGTAGGCTGTTGTGAAGCTGGCCACAGGTATGTTTGTAACCCTTGAGGTATCTGTGGCAAATTCAGTGTTGTTGTACTTTATTACGTAAGTATTACCTACATTTACGATCTCCATGACCTCTTTATCGGGGGCATTGGCATAATCCCAGACATCGCTATAACTTTGTGCCAAATGAATGCTCCCTCTGCCGGTATTCTGCGCAAATTTTCCCCATAGACTGTTTAGACACAACTTTGCACTAAAGCGCTTGCCAGGATTCTTTACAATTTGGACACGATCAAGTTGTATACCTTCGCGGTCGCGGTAACGTTGAATATAGGCAGACTTTTCATCTTCGGTATCAACTCCTCGCGGATACCCTGATGCCTCAACCTTATCCTTCAAAAAGGTGTTTATATATGGTGTGAAAAGGTTGGGTAGCTTCTGAAACCTCCACACCTCATGTATCTTCAGTATTCTATAACCATGGCGCACGGCTAGGGCCAACTCAGGACTTGTATATACGCCTCTGATCTTACGCTGGTGGGGTATATGGTTACAATCGCCGTTATCCTCTTCCGCGCACTTCACGCACAGGGGAAACATGAGCTTGTCGTCGATAACGACAGGTAAATCGGCATCCATAAATTGCGTGGGGGGAGTACGTCTACGAAAGAGATCCCAAAGTAACGATCATTCAAATTTTTTGAAAATTCATTGATGGATGGTAGGCTAGGTCCCACCAGTTTCTCAGGAGCGCCCACGGGGTACGGATGGCTCTTCATCACGTATGGGTATAAAGAACAGAAATCGTAGTAATGGAGCTTCACGCCCTCCGTAGGTGGGAAGTATAGTCTGAAAGGATTTGTACGTCCTCCAAACAAGCTATCACCACATTTGAGAGGATCCAGCACCATTGAACGCTTGATCGCTTTTATTTCCTCACGGTACACCTCGTCTGTCTCCATCCGTGCATCATATTCATGCTCCCACAAGACTTTGTGAGTGAACTGTGATCCTATAAGTTGATCGCGGGTGCGGGTCGATGCAAGACAGTCGGCAGGAGACCTACCGTGGTTATCTCCGGTGACTCCGCACTCAGGACGGGGGCATCCATGCCACCAGCAACCGTTAAAGGAGTACACAGTCTTCACACCAGTGACACGGTTTTCACTTAACCCATCAACCCAAAAAACACGTCCATTAATCTTAATGGGTACTTCACCCGTGTTGCGGGCGTGCTTTATGTATACACCTGTCTGTTGCTGTAGGTGTATGAGCCAGTAAATAGCCTTGTGCCCGTAACTGCGGGGATTGTTTCGGTGAATAATGGCTAAGGTGTCTTTCGGCATGAAGTTATTCTTGAACACCGTAAAACATAATGATGCGATGGTGGTTGCGACTTGCAGTGGATCGCATTTGAAACGGGCTATGTACATCCTTCTAAAGGCCTGGAAACATACTCTAAGCACGCGCACATCATTCACGCAATAACGCTCACATTCATCAGCTATATTATAAGGGTTACTTTCATTAAAACTGTCGTAGTATCGATCAAAGTCTTCACGTTCATCCATACAGTCAAAATAATGTTTGGGGGGTGGTGGGCCTACGTAGTTTAAAGTCTCGCTGGTGAGGAAAGTGTATGGGAAGTATCCTTTGGAAACTTCAGCTGCTACCCCCATCACCTTGGGTAGCTTTGCTAATTTACAAGGTGTGAATAATAAAGTATCTTTAAATTGTACATTGCCTCTTATCTGCATCTGTATTAATTTGTTGCCTCTTTTCAATGGATCACCTGTAAATATCTCAGAGGATTCGTGTTCAAGCAACTCCTTATAAAGGAACTGCGTGTCAAACTTTGCCCCGTTATGGGCGAGAATATACACAGTCATTTTTTTGAACTTGTCGGCTAACTTGACAATATAGGACACAAATAGTTTCACAGGACTATCGCTGACATTCGTTTTAAAAACGTTTGTCCGTTTACCACATTTGGGGCACTCGTCACATTCGATATCCATACACTCATCACAGATAGTCTGGCTCACAAGTAAATGTGGAATTACCTCTTTGGTTTCAGCGTTCGTATATGTTTCTATATCGTAGTATACAGTTATACAAGGGTTATTTTTAGGCTTAGCATCTTTCATATAACATACATGCTTTACTCCATCCGCCTTATATTCCTCCTGGCATGTAGGACAGTGAATTACGTCACACTTGTGCTTAAATTTTCCCCAATTATCCATTGTGTGAAACAACCACATTCACAGATTCTCATTTTCCTGCACGTGCCAATTGATTTATGGAAATCAAAACAGCTATTATTGAAAAATGTGCGTCTACACACATCACAGTCTCTCTTCTCAGCTTCAACTACACGGCTTTCACATTTGGTGCTTTTACACTGTCACATACCATGTGACATTCTTTACAATGTCTCACTATATCATCCGCAAACTCGAGGCACCCCTTACACAAATCATGATGTCTCCCATATTTTCGACTTTTGTCATAACTCGCGTAAAGCCACCTTATATTACGGATGGGGAGATACGTTGTCCCTGACAATCCTAAAATAAGTAGGGGCCTTGTACGATCTCTCACACAGCTTTTAAAAACATACACAGTCCTACGACGATCATCCAACCCAAACACAACTATGCGGACATTCATTTCCTGTTCTACCCTTCTCAGCTCTTCAGGACCCATATTACAGTCAAATTCAAGTTCACAGTCTACAGCTAGTTTACGGGCATGCTCCACGACTGTAGGCAACCAAATTTTTTGAGTTCGTGTATTTTGTACAGTAAACATACGTGCTAAGAGTACTGCTATAAAGCCGCAACCACGATCGACGTTTATATGCCGTCTATAAATAGCTTGAGAATTGAAGTTAAGAGTATACGGTATGGCACTATGACCCGCAACACGGTATACATGGTCAATATTTACCGTGAAGTTGTCCATATTGAAGGCTATACTACTTTGGGCGGCTTGCATTATACGCCCTAATATATATTCTACATCTTCAGCCGCCAAACGTCTAAATGGCACTATCACCCAATAATCGTCTACATCACCGTCATCTGACCCGAATCCAAAGGACAGACTCGTCCTGACTTCACGCTCGTCACGATTCTGAAGAGCAAACTCTATAATATGCTCTACAACCCGGCGTAGTCCGCGCTCAATTCCACTGCTATACATGACTCTAGGGTCGACCCTGACTCTATACCGATTTCTAGTCAAGGCTGGGGTGGGGGCTGCGGATCGCACCAATTCCAGCGTTATACCATCCTCAACAGAACGGGGGGCGGAATTAGTGGATATATTAGCGGAAGGTGCTGCTGATGGGGGCCCTGTTGCGTAGGAGGTTGATGGTTGGGGCTCTATTATTGTAGACTTAACAGAACGGGGGGCGGCGGATGAATAAGGGGATATATTAGGTGCTGCTGGGGGTGTTGTTGCGTAAGAGGTTGAGGGTTGGAGATCTATTACCGCTGCAACAGACGCGTATTTCGGTCGCTTTATACCTGACGTGGTCATCTCATAACTCCGCTTTGGACGTGTTACCGGTATCGCTGGTGAGGGTTCAGGGGAGGAGATCACAACTACACTGTCGTCGAGGTCATCCGTAATGATGGGCTGCTCTACCTCATCGTCATTCACGGTTCTGTGGGAGAAGAAATATAAGGATCAGCACTCAAAATTTGTAATATTTTGTAAATGACTCACTTAGGAGTGTGACGTGTTAGAAATGGACTCTGTAGAAAAATTCAGATTCACGAGCCCATCCACATGTATTATATCTGGACCTACAGGATGTGGTAAAACTGTGTTTATGCTTAAAATCATTAAAGAAAAGGGGGAGATGTTCTCGAAATTTGTGCATAAAGTTATATGGTGCTATTCGACGTATCAATCAGTGTTCAACGAGTACCAAGATGATATTTTGTTCCACAAAGGCGTATATGACGTTAATTCGTTAAAGGGAAATGAACATACAATCATTGTAATTGACGATCTCATGTTGGAGATGGATAAAACGTTTGCCGAGACATTTACAGTATTCTCCCACCATCTTAACATAAGCGTGTTCTTCATCAATCAGAATCTATTTTTCAAAAATAGATACATGCGCGATGTGTCGTTAAATACGCAATATCTAGTCTTATTCGCGCAACGTAGAGATGTATCACAAATTGGGGTATTAGCCAATCAAATGTTCCCGAATCAGCGTAAGGAGTTTTTGGAAGTTTATAAAGAAGCTACAAGCACGCGTTACGGATATTTGCTTTGCGACCTTCATCCGCGAAACACGTTTAGAGTGCTTCTGCGAACGAATATATTTCCAAACGAGCCTGAAACGGTGTATATTCCAGAATGACAAAGAGACTAAAGAAATACCGTGAATTAATAAAAATCTATCATCGACTGCCCCGGGCAATGCAGCAGATGTTTATTAAAAATATCGATGCCGACTTTTTAAAATGCATCTGTGAAATCTGTCTTAACGTTATAAATTGCAATGTATCAATGAAAACCCATCAGAAGGCTCGCCTACGCCGCTACAAGAACATAATACGTGCACTCGCTCGTAAAAGCCAAACTGTAGCGAAGAAAAAACGAATTATTGTACAAACAGGAGGGTCATTTCTCCCCATCTTATTTTCAGTTTTGGGTCCTTTACTGACTAGATTAATATAATGAAGAAAGTGGTAGTGATTCCCCACGAGGTGTACGCCTCACTGCAAAGGAATCCAGACACGTATCTAGATCCCCGTAAAAGCAGACTTAAAAGAATGGAAAGCGAATTGTTAGCCCTATTAAACAGTGAAAAAACACCTGATGAGAAAAGAATCTTATACCAAGAAGCTCTGCAGAAATTTCTTCACGAGTACGAAAATTATAAGAGCCCTACAGAGATTCCTGTGGTTATTAGGCACAGCACGGGGGACGATGGCGACATAGGATCTGTACCCGACGACACAGCTGACCAACCAAAAAGATTAGCCACACAACATATCGAACATGTATTAAAAAATACCCTCCCACTTACATTGAGGAGTAAAGGCTTAAGTCTTTATAATCTATTGAATGAGGATCCCGCCATACAATGGACCGATACAGGGGAGATCATTGTGGAAGGATCAAAGGTACAGGGATCGAATATCGTAGACATTGTCCATGATCTGGTGAGAAAGTGGGATAGGCCATCACCATCAGGATGGAAGCATATTAAAGCAAGACTACAACAAATAAATGTCCCTAAAACGTTGATAGGAAATCTGAACAGGTTAAAAGACTTGGAACATGCAACGCCTGTGACACAATTGAAGGCGCCGTCACCCCCGGCGGTAACACCTTTGAAGAGGAGCAAGAAGAGGTTAAACCAACCCTACCCACGTGCCTCTAAAATACGCAAATGGCTAACGTATTAACTAAACGCTATTATGACATTTCTACCCCATCCTCTTACGGCGGCGTAGATAGACTGTACAGAAGTGTTTACGGAGTAGGAAAAAAAGATGTTGAAAGATTTTTGAGGGAGCAGGACGCTTATACGCTTCATAAGCCTGTGAGAAAAAGGTTTAAAACAGCCAAGACAACGGCTTCCTCGATTGATTCTATTTGGCAAGCAGATTTAACAGACATGCAAAGATATTTGTGTATAACGATGGTTACCGCTACATTCTATTCATAATAGACGTGTTCTCTAGATATCTGTGGCTAGTTCCTCTGAAAAATAAATCACCTGAAACAGTTGCTAAAGCCACCAAAACGCTAATGTTAAAAGAAAACAGGGTTCCTGGCTATTTTTGTACGGATATGGGGAAGGAGTTTATAGGCCGTGCTTTTCAGAATATGTTGACAGAGTTTAATATCAGCTATTACACAACCAATTCTATACATAAGGCTTCTTTAGCTGAAAGAGTTCAGCGCACCATAAAGGAACGCATGCACCGTTATTTTACACATAAAAACACATACAGATTTCCAGACATTCTGGAATCATTGGCATCTTCCTACAACCGCTCACACCATCGCACGATTGGGGCAACACCTAACGAAGTTTTAGAAAGAGGTACGCTCCCGAGAAGAGATGGATCACCACCACCACCACACTCTGTGCGCTTCAAAATCAATGATTATGTAAGGCTGTCGCGTTCGGGGAATAAATTCGCAAAGGGTTTTGAGCAAGGATGGACACGCGAGATTTTTAAAGTTATGGCTGTGAGACCTAAAGGTGAGATAATGATGTATTACATTGAAGATTTGAATGGGGAAGAGATCTCAGGAGGCTTTTACCGCGAGGAATTGCAGAAAGTTGCGTTTAATTTAGAAAAAAATGTGTTTAAAATTGAGAAAATTTTAGGAAGCAAAGGTTCAGGAAGGAGAAAAATGTACCTGGTGAAATGGCTAGGGTACCCAGAAAACTTCAACACCTATATAAAAGCTGATGCAATAATGAAGCTTAAATAGTATGCAACATGGCTCCTAACCATTTCTACGTCACACTCCCGTCCTCCTCGTCCCTGTCTGCAGAGCTGGGCACTTGCGTTTTTTTTTGCGGTACTGCGGTACTGCGGTACTACCGTGTTGGTCGGTACCGCGGAAAGTACCGCGGGAAATTTGAATGCGGTAGCGGTACTGCTGTACTTTTATCGATCCTTTGCGGTACTGCGTTATGCGGTACCGGTTTGGTAGTGCGGTAGTAGTACCGCAGTACCGCAGTACCGCAAAAAAACGCGCAAAAAAACGCAAGTGCCCAGCTCTACCTGTCTGTACACCCTAACAACACGCTAGCCAACTTTGTAACAGAACTCCATGGGCACATTGAATTGGGTCGTGATTCGTATGAGGTGGGGATATGCGAAATTCAGCTGGACACCGTCTTTTTAAATATTGAACATAAAGAAACCGTTTTTACGATTCTTAGAGACATTGACGAGTGTGAAAAAGCTGGGGTAGCTATGGATGAAACTATGCGCATCGCTCGGACTAAGATTGCACGGTATTACAGTACAGAAGTAAGACTAGGGCCGGGTCAATATGGTTCGGCCGAGGATGTTGTGAGAGGCTTAAACGTAAGTTTAAGAAACTCAAACCTTACGAATGATTTAGTATATGAAATCGTAAACAACCCTGCACATACACTAATCCTAAAATCAAAGACTAACAGACGTCTTAAAGAACATAGAAAGTTCAAAATTCTAACCAACGGCCGATATAGCGCAGCCTTCCAAAGAGATACATTTCACGAGACACAGTATAACTTGTCCAGATTAATGTATCAATTGAAGATGGAGAAATTGGCTGAAAGGTCCCCAGACATGTGCTATATTTACAGTAATATAGTGGAGCACCAGTTTGTTGGGGATACCCAGGCACGCCTGCTGCGCATTGCTCACATCCCCAACCATAGAGGAAGGAGTTTGAGTATTACATATGACAGACCCCATTATGTGAATGTCGCAACTAATTTAATAACCAATATCACAATATATATAAGAACGATTGAGGGCGAAAACTTCCCATTCGGTAACGGGAGCTTAACAGTGAAGCTACACTTTCGACGCACTGAGTTATAATGGATAGAAAGCCTTTCACCGTCTATCGAGGGATGCGATACCAGCGCGGTAGTGGACTTGGATCCATTTTTTCATCCATACTACGTACGGCTGTTCCTTTGCTGAAGAGGGGTGCCAGATACCTTGGAAGGAAAGCGCTACAATCAGGCCTTAACACTGCAGAAGACATATTGGCCGGGGCTAAACCTAAAGAAGCTCTAAAAAAACATTTAAAGCGTACACGGACGAAATCATCAAAGATGCAAAGAGAAAAATGCGTGGTGGCGGGAAGAAGAAGAGGGCTCCCCGGAAGAAGAAGGGGTCACGTGGTATTAAACGTAAAAGGCTATCAAAAAAGAAATGCTGTAAGCGAATGAAACCTATGGTTGACCACTTTTTTGACTGATATAAGCTAAGGATATTGATCTCATGAATCATAGTTTGTTTACCACTTGTCGAGAGAGGAGTCACTATTTCGCCATGGCACGCTTCATCCACCATGTAGTTCACAATGCTGTAAATCGGAGCTGTCCTTTTTTGAGCTCCCGCCAACCCAAGTTTCTATTGAGCACAGTGACTTTATTACAATTAACCCTTTAAACACAATTAGTTCCCCGAGTGCACCTATAGAATTCGTGATACCCAGCTCAGGTCCTTACTTTTTTGATCCAAGCTGTGTGCACATGTACGCTAAGCTACGTATAGCCCATTCTGATGGAACGGTCTGCGATGACAAATATGCTGTATACCCTGAAACAAACTTTCTGCACGCCATATTCAACCAGTGTGACGTATATTTAAATCAGACCAACATATCGGCAGGCACGGGGTACTATCATCTACGAGCCTATTTGGAAAATGTCCTCAACTTTTCCAAAGAAGCGAAGGCTACCTTTTTAAGTGCGGAGGGATATTATCAAACTAAAGATGAAAATAGTATAAAGGACAAATTTAAAAATTCTAAAAAGAAAATATACGAGTGTTTTGGACGGTTGCACACAGATTTCACTTTCCAGGAGAAGTTGCTTGTGAACGGGGTGGATATGAAAATAAAGCTCACCCGCACGAGTCCTGAGATCTGCTTAAATCTGGATGCGAATCAAGAAGAGGGTGCAAAGTCCGTTGTGGTTCACATTATGGACACATACCTCCGCGTACGGCGAGTGAAATTAAGTTCACCAAAACAACTAGAAATTGAGAAAAATTTACTAAACGCTACAGTGAAATATCCTATTAACAGAGTGCAGATCAAACTATATACGGTTCCTGCAGGGTTGGCATCG
This sequence comes from Bathynomus jamesi, assembly GCA_023014485.1. Lineage (NCBI taxonomy): Eukaryota > Metazoa > Arthropoda > Malacostraca > Isopoda > Cirolanidae > Bathynomus > Bathynomus jamesi. The sequence continues at coordinate 609,827 of JAJOZX010000631.1, forward strand.
AAGCAGATAGAAAACATTGCCCTGGGAAATCTTCCTAAAAGGATATTAATCGGCATGCAGGACCACGCTTCGGTGAATGGAAAATATAAAAAGAGTGCCTTTAAATTCGAGAATTTCGGACTTAAAAATATAACTCTATACGTTAATGGCACTGCTTTGGGTGGAACAATGGGTACGGACTATTCATCAGACGCTGTGTTACCTCTTTGTGCCAGAGCCTATAGTAATCTGACCCATATTGCAGGTGATTGTGATGAGCTTGGTAATGGGGTAACGCAGGAAGAATTCATTGATCAATTTAACCTTTACCCGTTTGACATTACACCTGACTTATCTGCTAGCGTAAATACCCATTTAACCCCACAGCAGAGCGGTAACATCTCAGTGCGGCTGGAATTCGCCAAGCCTATAGACGCTCCTATTAGTGTACTAGTATATCTCGAATCGCAAGCCCTAATAGAAGTAGATAGATTTAGAAGCGTTATCACTGACTTTTAAAATGGATGCTAATACACTTCAGAAAGTAATGGAGCGAGTCACACGTTCCAAATTTATCGGCGTGTTTGCGAAGAATGAAACATTGAGTTTGCCAAGTACGCGAGAATGCGGTAGTCTTATTGTGAACACAGACATCATCGGTAATGAAGGGATTCACTGGATCGCTGTCTATTTTAAAAATAGACAGCGCCTGTACTATTTTGATTCACTCGGTACTCAACCCTGGAGTGACCCTATTATTGTAAAATTTCTCGCTCAGTTACATATTCCCGAAGTTGTGTGGACCCCATTTCGCATGCAAGGATATTTTACTAATGTTTGCGGAATGTACTGTGTCTCATTTCTCATGCATATGTCAAATGATAAAGAATTTATAAATTTTTTAAATTTATTTGACCCGTGTCACACTCGCCGAAACGATGAAATGGTATGCAGACAGATAAAAAACCGTTTTCCAATTGTACGTACTCGTTGTATATTATAATGTTTTTGTTCGTATATTTGTAACGGTATATTCGTTTATTGTACTGATTTCTTTCATTTAATAAATTTATGAAAATATATTGTCTTCTTATCCCAAAAAGATCGAAAAACACTTACATTATTTCGGTGTGACATTGTTGACTGATCAGTATACCCTCCCTATTCCGAGATTCTTCAAAAGATTGTATAACGTGTCAAATCCTCATCGGACCTTAAAGGAATAATGCTTTTAAAACATATACAGAGTATACAGACAGACAGATCCCCATTATGTGAAGATATCTTTGGTTCGAGGAGTGAACGCCATAAAAATTTCGATTTTAGCATAATGGGGAAATAACACTGATTGACATTTTTGGCGAGTATCTATTTGACGAGATACTACAACTCTCCATATATATATAAAATTCTAATTATAGACACTTACATTTCTATGGTAGTCCCTTGCGTCGGGTTGTAAGGAGCGTCACTGCAAATATCTTCTACGGTTTGCGTTGAAAATAATTCGCCACGATCAATCGCATTGAAAAGACTAATTGCGGTTAATGCTGCAGTATCACGTTCTTCATACAAGTCTGGGGAGACGTACAGGTCCATGGTGGAGGATGTGTGACACTGCTGACTGATCAGTATATCATCCATATTCCGAGGTTCTTCAAAAGATTGTATAACACGTGTCAAATCCTCATCGGACCTTAAAGGAATAATGCTTTTAAAACATATACAGAGTATACAGACAGATCCCCATTATGTGAAGATATCTTTGGTTCGATTACCAATTTCGATTTTAGCATGATGGGGAAATAACATTGATTGACATTTTTGACTAGTATCTATTTGACGAAATACTACAACTCTCCATATATATATAAAATCGAATTATGGACACTTACATTTCTATGGTAGTCCCTTGCGTCGGATTGTAAGGAGCTTCACTGCAAATATCTTCTACGGTTTGCGTTGAAAATAAGTCGTCACGATCAATCGCGTTAAAAAGACTAACTGCAGTTAATGCTGCAGTATCACTTTCTTCATACAAATCTGGGGAGACGTACAGGTCCATGGTTGAGGAATGATTATTCACTGATGCGAAAATAGCTACTGTTACTCCCAACTGAAAAATATCCCCTTTTATATGCACATTCGCCAAGCTCCGCCCAAAAGACCAGATGTTCGTCGTGATTGGCTGCCGATGTAGCTGGGTGGAGCTATGACGTGTACCATTCCGCTATAACGGGTACGGACGAGTAATTGCATCTTTATATTTTCACTAATAGATTTAATGCTCTTATTCTCCTTTGAAAATTATTTGGTGATTCGTATAGAACTTTGATATTGATTCCAAATATGGTTTCAGAAGTTTTCTATCACCCATAGTTTTCGAGAAAATAATATTTCCATTTACTCAGTTTCCCGCATCATTAGTCACTAATGTAATCGAGAGGGTATAAAGAAATATATCATAATTATATTTTAAAAATAACATTCGGTTTCAACGTTAAACTGTGGGTCTAAGGTCCGCCCGAATTGTTCATTCTGACGAAGGTCAAGCTTTCCACTCCACCTTAGACCTACAGTTTAACTCCGAACCATCAACAGCCCAGCGTCTTAACCACTAGGACACGTAGGGTACCCATTTATCTGCCAACCACTTTCTTTGTTAATGACCACCTTAGACCTACAGTTTAACTCCGAACCATCAACAGCCCGTCTTAACCACTAGGACACGTAGGGTACCCATTTATCTGCCAACCACTTTCTTTTATTATGTGTAATGACCACCTTAGACCTACAGTTTAACGTGGAACCATCAACAGCCCAGCGTCTTAACCACTAGGACACGTAGGGTACCCATTTATCTGCCAACCACTTTCTTTTATTATGTGTAATGACCACCTTAGACCTACAGTTTAACTGGAACCATCAACAGCCCCAGCGTCTTAACCACTAGGACACGTAGGGTACCCATTTATCTGCCAACCACTTTCTTTTATTATGTGGAATGACCACCTTAGACCTACAGTTTAACTGAACCATCAACAGCCCAGCGTCTTAACCACTAGGACACGTAGGGTACCCATTTATCTGCCAACCACTTTCTTTTATTATGTGTAATGACCACCTTAGACCTACAGTTTAACGTGGAACCATCAACAGCCCCAGCGTCTTAACCACTAGGACACGTAGGGTACCCATTTATCTGCCAACCACTTTCTTTTATTATGTGGAATGACCACCTTAGACCTACAGTTTAACGTGGAACCATCAACAGCCCCAGCGTCTTAACCACTAGGACACGTAGGGTACCCGTTTATCTGCCAACCACTTTCTTTTATTATGTGGAATGATGAACAGCTGGGCTTTGCTGATCTCTTACATATAAAACCCATTCACTAAGAACATTGGCTTTCCTTTCTCACTAGAAACAAACTCTGCCATAAGTAGAATTTAATTGGATTCATCTACACTATATATATATATATATATATATATTATATATATTTATCATTATATTTTCTATATGACACCATACAAATTACGCGTAAATATTTTCATTGTAGAAGTAATAACAATGACAATATTAATATCTGAAGTCAGTGGTGATTTCTGCTCGAATAGCTTGTAGAAGGATAATCCCTCGACCCGAAAAAGGTCTCTAGGGACACGATTCGAACTGATTTAGCTTCTGCCTTTCATCGTGTGTGTGTGTGTGTGTGTGTGTGCATGAGTTGTTACTCGTTTATTTTATATATATATATATATATATATATATATATATATTGGGGGGAAGATCTCTCACCCGTTCTTCGACCCGACCCCGTTTCATTGTAGAAATATAATAATAATAATAATAATAATAATGATAATAAGAATTGATGTGCAAGGTGTTTGCAGTTAAGATGTAGTTTGTGTGTAAAAAGTTATTTATTAATAAGTAGAATTTAATTGGCTTCATCTACACTATATATATATATATATATATTATATATATATATATATATATGTATCATAAGCTGTTTAAAAGACTGTATAATTATAGTAACGAAATAAGCTAGTTAACCGTAAAATTAATTATTTTCTATTATGGTTTTCGAAGGTAAACTATGTTATTTGTTTCTTTAAGTTCAATGAAGTTAATGTTAAATTTGCTTCTAAACTAAAATTAAATGTTATAAAATAATATAATATATATATATAAATATATATATATAATATATATATATATTTACCTAACATAAGAAAAGAATGTGTATATATATATATATAGCATAATAATATATATCTAGCAATCCGATCATTGCAAAAAAAAAACTGGAAAGGTATGCAATTAATAAAGGTGTATTTAAACAGAATTTAATTGGAATAACTATCGTCATATTGTGTTGCACAATGGATGATTAATGGGACACATGGCGCTATCTGGAACACATTGCGCTATCTGGCAACTCAGCCAGAATAGAGGCTTATAAAAGATCGAGAAGCTGGTGAAGACTCATTCCCAGCTCGGCTCCAGCCGAGCAAGGACCTCTGGTCCTTCTCTTTTTGGCCCTTTGGTAAACCCCTTAGTGGCCTCTTAGGTTAGGAAAACGAAAATAATATGCCTTAAAGGCAACTACTCTCTCTCTCTCTCTCTCCTTCAGGCGTCTCTCTCTCTCTCCTACAGGCGTCTCTCTCCCTCCTTCAGCTCTCTCTCTCTCTCTCCTACAGGCGTCTCTCTCCCTCCTTCAGCTCTCTCTCTCTCTCCTACAGGCGTCTCTCTCCCTCCTTCAGCTCTCTCTCTCCTGCATGTGTAACTACTGCATGTGTACCTCCTGCATGTGTGCGTATGTGTGTGTACCTCCTGCATGTGTACCTCTCCTCTCTCCTTCAGGCGTCTCTCCCTCCTACAGGCGTCTCTCTCTTCTTCAGGTCTCTCTCTCCTTCAGCTGTCTCTCTCTCTCCTTCAGGCGTCTCTCTCACCTTGGCTCAGCCAACTGGCTGATTCTGGCTGATTAGGAGCCTATAAAACAACGCCAACTCGGCTGAAGTCTTAGTGTGCACTTGGCTCCTGCCAGGTGAACACCTCTCCTCCTTTCTCTCCTCCTCTCTCTCCTTTCTCTTGGGGGATAACGCCGCCTCCAAGTTTCATGACCCCCCTTGTTGCACCTGCAGCATCCCCCCTTTGGGGGAATTTTTTTCTTTTTTCTTTCTTTTTCTTCTTTTTTCTTTCTTTTTCTTCTTTTTTATTTTTTTTTATTTTTTTTATTTTTTTTAATTTTTTTTATTTTTTTATTTTTTTTTATTTTTTGCAACCCCCCTCCCCCCTTTGCAACAACCCCCACCCCCCTTTGCAACATTACATAATAACCTGCAACATTCCTGCACTCTCCCCTTTTGCGGCTATACTACTGCGGCCTCTTCCGTGGTACCCTGCTCCAGATGTCCATCGCATGCAGTTCTCGTCGCAATGTCCGTTCGGAAATTGGTCGCTGGAGAACCTCATTGGTTTCTTGGAGCAATTGTTCTCTGGTTTGAAAACGATTTGCAGTTACTAGACGAGAAACATGGCGGCGGCCCCTATTGTCGAGAATTGTTTTCCGGCCACAGTTACGCCGTCGATTGTCAGTTGATTGCGAACTACACCACTCTTTGTAAACTCGCTGGACAGTACGCGTTGACACACCAACAAATTGGGCTACTTCAGACATTTTGTGTCCGTGGGCTCTGCCAAACACGATGGCTCCTTTTTGCCACTGAGTAACGTCTGCCTCACGACCAATTTTGCAGACTATATCCAACACACTTTGTTCTTCACCACCTCACGAAACAGATCTGATCCTGTGTGCTACGTCACCGCTACTTGTCACTTACCAATGCTACATCAGCGCCCTCTGTGTGACCTTGAACTTCCTGCTATCGGTGCTATTAGGGGTGACTAATTTTTTGTCCGGTGTGCTTATTGAGCACGTTCTGTAAATAAAAGCTTTTGTTTTGCCTTTTTATTATTTTTCCTATGATGCCGGACTTATGGGACACCCTGTATATATATATATATGGTGCTATCCTGTTAACGGGAATACCCAACCGCTCGCCATCATCTGGACTCGTATCTTGCGGAATTCATGTGGCGACAACGTACCGAAAGCAGCGACGTTTTTTCTGCGATTTAGATGACAGACATTTTGGCCCCCTACTAACAGATTATCGCTTACATATTAACTAATTTCATTTAAATGATTAATAAATTCGGTACTTACGTATTATCGGGACTACCAAACAGTTTATGATGTATTTTTGCTCTCGTCATTTTCGTTTAAACTAACAAAAATATTACAACTTAACCTAACCAATTATCAAAGGCGTACAGTTGACCTAACCGGGCATTCAATTAAACTAACTGGGCATTCAGTTGACCTAACCGGGCATTTTCCGTTATATTAACCTGTTAGGTTAATTCAATGCCCGGTTAGGTCAATTGAATGCCCAGTTAGGTCAACTGTACGCCCTTGATGATTGGTTAAGTTGTGATATTTTCGTTAGTTTAAACGAAAATGACGAGAGCAAAAATACACAAACAGTTTGGTGGCGGGCGGTTGGGTATTCCCGTTAACAGGAAAGCACCATATATATATATATATATATATATATATATATATACAGGGTGTCCCATAAGTCTGGAACCATAGGGTAAAATAAGTAATTCATGTTTTTCCTTTTATGCAAGTGCCCATGATGTCTTTGAGTAAGGAAGAACGCATCCAGGTAATTCTGCTGGTAGGAAATCGGAGTCAGAGGGAGGTCGCTGAGGAATTTAGCAGATTGCATCCGGACCGCGCGCCGATAACACACAGTTGTGTCGGCAAACTTGTAGCAAAGTTCAGGGAAACGGGATCCATACGAGATAAACCACGCAGTGGACCTCCGAGGACATCCACCGACGATGATACAGCCGCTACCATCCTCGCTCATTTCACAAACAGTCCCCAAAAGTCTCTTCGGCGTTTTTATTGCCGTTTTTATCATTTTGCCCTATGGTTCCAGACTATATATATATATATACACACACATATATATATATTTTTTTTAATTGGGTTTGTTTAACCTCCTTTGCAACATCTAAGGTCCTACAGCTTTACGTGGGATCTGAACCACGGGTCGCTACATAATCTGGGCGCGGAGGACGGTCTTCCATCCAACTACTACCCAGACCCAATGTCGCTTAACTTCGATACATATATACAGGCCCGGATTTAGCTATAGGCGAACTAGGCGATCGCCTAGGGCCTCGTGCCAAAGGGGGCCTCGCTCAAGCCGTGTTGTGCGTTCTGTTCAAGTGATATTAATGATTTAGAACTCTATGAAGAACTTAAAGTACTTTGCAGGTTTATACCTGAGAAAACAGATCTCGGAAATGCCCTTGTTTATATAGTGCAAAAACAACTAAGTGAGATTTATCCTAATGTTTATGTTGCACTTCGAATAGTATTAACCATCCCAGTTACTGTTGCTTCGGCTGAAAGAAGTTTCTCGCGTCTCAAACTTATTAAAACATATTTGCGTTCCACCATGTCTTAAGCGAGATTGCAATCATTAGCTATGTTATCAATAGAAAACGATATAACAAATTCATTGGATTATTCTCAATTAATTGAAGAGTTTAGCTCGAAGAAAAGTAGAAAAGCATTGCTGTAATATTCAAGGAGCATCTGAACCAAATATTAAAGCATTAATATTTAGCCTGATAAGTCGATCGCTCACTATTATAAAAAATGAGATGTCAACATCTCTTATACTGTACATCACATATGAAAAACGTTTGTATACTATGGAAAGTCATTACCTATAATATTATATAAATCTTAGAAATCATTGTCTTATATTTTCGATACAAATCTTAATTCATATTATAATTTATACTTATTTGTATGGTTTATTTATATTTCTTATACAATTTCCATGCGTGATTATTTTGGTTTGGTTTAATTTTTAAGTGCTGGCATAGTTCTGTCTATGCGGGATTCTAATATTGCTGGTATAGTACCGATAATTAAGTCCATATTTTCATATACTATATAGGCCTAGGGCCTCGCAATTTCTAGATCTGCTTAGGGCCTCGCAACTTCTAGATCCGGCCCTGCATATATATATATATATATATATATATATATATATATATATATATACTGTATATATATATATATATATATATATATATACAGTATGTATATATATATATATATATATACAGTATATATATATACATACAGTATATATATATATATATATATACAGTATATATATATATATATATACAGTATATTATATATATATATACAGTATATATATATATATATATATATATATTTCATTTTTTCATGGTGTCCACCAAAAAATGTCCTTAATTTTATTTGCCCATTATTTTGTAATGGATTCATATTTTATCATTGGGGTTTCTTGTTCAGAAAGATACCAGATTGCAGTTTTTATTCCGCATATACCTATATGCATATATATACCTATACATTTTTAATCTTTCATTACTTAATAATTGTATATTAAAATTGTTCTTTCACCATTTCATACTTAAAGCAATAACTTTCCCTAATTTCTACGAAATGAGAAAAAGATGATACCGCTACTAATAGACTACCAATATGATATATATATAAGGCCATAGAAAACCTCAATCGGCTGTAGTCTTAAAGAAAAGCTAAGTCTTGACCATGGGCGCAAATCGCTATCAAAAAGTGGAAGTAGTACATTTGGATATAAAAATTAATGGATTTTTAGTACATGTAGTACATTGTAACAAAAATAATATAATATAATAATAACATAATATAATAATATATATATAATATAATAAGAATAAATAATATTTATTCATGTATTATAATTCCTCTTATTACTTCGGAATATCGTTAGCCCACTAAAGGTTCCTAATAGTTCCCAAATAGTAGTGGGGTACAACTGATACTTTGTCCTCGGCCTTCAAAAAGTAGAGGGTGCATGTTCCCCTCTCCGCTGTCCCATAGGGATTTGGGCCCATGGGCCTAAACCCTGAAACAGTGATGCCGCGTTTGCAGCTGGAACAGAAAATCAAGATCGTTGAGTGGTTTCATGTGACAAATTCTGAGACACAAGCGCAGAGGAACTTTTGCAGAGAATATGGATGCAGAAATACACCCGACAGAAAGACAGTATCACTAATTGTTAGAAAATTTCAAACAAAAGAACAATTATTTAGAAATAGAGACATGTTTTGGGGACACCTTGTATATATTTGTAGCGGCAACGACATCGTCAGCCACTTTCGAAACATCCCCTTTTTGCCTTCTTCAACAATATCTGCAGTGACTTCTGCCTTCGCAAGAAGCCCATTAATCCATCCACACACAGCCGCGACCAAAATGACGTCACATCGCACTCGAGACTCCCCTCGCGATCGACCCTCAGTCCAGCTGGCACCACGCACCATGCCAGAAGCAATCAAAGAGCCGCCCTTCACGGGTGCCATGTTATTTCATTAACTTAATAATGGAAATTTGTTTTGTTCGCGCTAAATTATTTTTCGCCATTTAATAATTAACTACTCTGCATCTGCTCCTTTTTGTTATCAGCCTCAATTAGTAGATCATGCATTTTCTTATCAAACAATTCATTAAGCATTATAATGTCAGTCACTGCACGACATTAATTAAACGTTAATATCACTCTCGCTATTCATTGTTTTATTTAATAAGGAAGAAAACTCGCTCTATTAATTTCTTTAGTTAGTAACATTATTTATTTGATGTGTAAAGATCTGGTGAACTCGAACCTCAAGTAATCATTTATATAAACAATCTAAATGATATTTACTGCCAATATGGTAACGATAAAGTATGTATTGAATTATCACTCCACCCTCCAAATGACTCACTGGAAGTGGAGAGTTAACGGTGACGGAAGAATAGCCTAATCCTAATATATATTATTGTTTGTTTGTGAGTTGTGAGTTGAAAAAGAATTGCGACAAAAGGAAAGACTTCTCCAGAAGGAAGGACGAATTCAAACTGTGTCACTGAGTGCGAAATTTGATGCGGGTGTGATACAGTTTGAAAAATGTCCTCACCTCGCGAAAAAGAGAGATTCAGCTGGGAAACTGATCCATCAAGATCCCATGAAATGGTGGATGGAAATGGGAGGAGAATTAAAACAGGCAGCCTTGGTAGCATTGTCTACTCCGTGCACACAAGTTAGCGTAGAAAGATTGTGCTCCGCTCTAAGCTTCATTCTGAACCCGCAAAGAAATTCTCTTTCGCAATCATTATTAGACACAGTATTGTGTTTGCGATCGAACGGTGTTGGGGAATAAAGTCTTTTCAAATAAAATAGTGTAGAATAGTCCTAATAAAAATATTTCAGCTAAGAAGGGCATATATATATATATATATATATATATATATATATATATATATATACTGTGTATATTCAAAATAAAAAAAAATCAGTTAAAAATTCAGAAATCTCTTTCCTGTCTTGCCACAACTTTCAATCTAGATTCTAGGAGAAATAAGTATAGGCTATGCCGCTATATCAATATCTGTTTTAAAGGAGTTCACAGAATATGTTGCCCTCAAAATATAAAGACAATATTACTACCAAATGACTAATTATTTCATATTATCGGTTTTATTTTTGTTTTGTAAGATAAACAAAGTATTTAATTTTAATGCAAGATGATAATTTCCATTTGAGTTCACTCAAAAAAATATAGAATTTGTTTTCACAAAATTAATTAAAATTTAGAATAAGGGGGCTGAAGAGAGCAATCATACATCGTACTTTGCCCCTTAGCAATGCGTGTATAACTATACCTAGTTACTATTAAATATTAATACAATTCATATACTTACTTTCAAACATTTCCAAAATCGGATTAATTAATATATATTGTTAGGCTACTACAGTATAGCCATATAATGTTTTACTATGTTTCAGAAAACATGTTAATGTAGCTACGGTAGCAGTCTTATTACCTATCCTATACCAGATTATAATTATTACATTTTTAATAATGGACCCGACCTAGACCCGGGTCATATACTGAAAGACCCGACAGGACCTGAAAGTGAACTTTCGGGTCCGACCCGGACCCGGACCAGGACCCGAAAGTAAATAGAAAAATAACCCGGACCCGGACCCGAAAGTAAATTAGAAAAATGACCCAGACCCGGACCCGACCCGAAAGTGATGGACCCGCACAGCCCTGATCAGAAGTATCAAAGATATGTAAAATGCGCGGTTATGCGTTTATATTCCTATCTAATGAAACCATCGCGTTTGTAAAATGAATTAAATGTTGTCCATTAGGTCAAGTACAGTGAGCTAATAAAGTAAAATTACCTGTGTACGTGAAAACGTTAGGTATTTCCTCGGCTGATGAAATGTACGTCGTAGCCGAATGGTCAAGATCCGTGTCTCCGAGTCAGTTCTACGTAAATGGGTGGAATAAAAGGCTTTTCGTCTCATCAGTTCCCCACCTCTTACTGACTGTCTTAAATCCCTCTCTCTTCGCCGCAATGTTGCCTCTCTCTCTCTCTCTCTCTCTCTCTCTCTCTCTCTCTCTCTTTTCTATCAATATTATAACGAACACTGCTCTTCCGAACCCTCTACCCGCATGCCTCCTCATTTAAGGAGAGTTTGCAGAACCAGAGTTTCGACATATTCTCATCCCTTTTCCGTCCAACGCGAAGGTTAATCGGTTTGATCCAAGACTGGAAACAATCCCAGTAGACTCATTTCTCAAACCTTTCCCATCAACTCGCTATAAAAATATTATTGGACTCACCGACGGAAAATGGACTGTTTTACGTATCCTATATTTCGTAATCCATTTATATTTGAAGTGAGAATGCGGGGTTTAATCTCTCTCTCTCTCTCTCTCTCTCTCTCTCTCTCTCTCTCTCTCTCTCTCGGATAGGATCGTTGACCATTTTGATTCCTACAAGCTGCTTGGGGACTCCCAACATAGGTTTAAACGGCATAGGTCATGTCTCATCAACCTGCTCGAGTTTTTTCACGTCATGTGGAGTGAGTATGACAAGAGTAGGGCAATTGATATACTTTATCTCGACTTTCAGAAAGCCTTTGATAAGGTACCTCACCGCCGGCTAGTGGCCAAAGTCCGCGCGCTGGGTATCGGTGGGTAAGTAGGTAGCTGGATCAAAAACTAACTGAAGAATAGGCGGCAGAGGATTGTAATTAAAGGGGTTGGCTCGGGTTGGGCCTCGGTCACTAGCGGGGTTCCTCAGTGTTCCATTTTGGGGCCACTGTTGTTTATCATTTACATAAATGATATCGACGCTGGCATCGTCAGTAGGATCGCCAAATTCGCTGATGACACCAAGCTTGGGGCCAATGTTGGGACGCCCGAAGCAATCGAGCAACTGCGTGCGGACCTACGTAGGATAGGAGAGTGGTCCGAAAAATGGCAAATGCCCTTTAACATGGGTAAATGCAAGGTGATGCACATTGGCTACGCCAATCTCAAGTCGGACTACTCGATGTTGGGGAGTAATATCGAGGCCACTGATTTGGAAAAGGACTTGGGTGTGCTAATTAGCAGCGACCTTAAGTTTACCAAACAGTGCGTAGAGGTGGAAAACAAAGCCCAGAAGCTGTTGGGTTATATCAGGAGGCAATTTCGATTTCGGAACAAGGAGATTGTGCTCTCTCTGTACAATTCTCTGGTTCGGCTGCACCTGGAGTATGCTGTGCAGTTCTGGTCGCCCACCCTCAGGAAAGATATTGAGAGGCTGGAGCGAGTGCAGGCGAGGGCCACAAAGTTAATCCCTTCCGTTAGGCATATGGGCTACAATCGACGCTTACACGCCCTGAACTTGTTTTCGCTGGAAACTCGGAGACTGCGCGGTCAATTCAGTGAGGTTTTCAAGCTCTTACACGGGTTCGGCGAGGTCGATTTTAGGAGCATGTTTAGTTTAAATGATGACTCAACTCGCAACAATGGTTGGAAGTTGGATTTGAAACGGTTTAGCACTAGTGTGTGTGGGAATTACTTTACCTATAAGATCTGTGACACGTGGAAAAGGCTACCTTCAGAAGTTCTGAACAGTTCTTTTGTGGATCTGTTCAAAAAAAGGTTAGACCGAATCTTGCACACTATTTGAGGGTGTAGTAGTTTTTCCCTGGCACTCGTTGCCATTGGTACCTTCTCGATATGGGCCGCAAGGCCTTTTGAGGTACTTCTTTTCCTTGTAACACTCTCTCTCTCTCTCTCTCTCACTGTTACTCTTTTCACTGCAATTAGCAACAAGTTGTAAAATGCGAATTTTTTTTTATGTGGAACGCGCCAACGCAGCGGCTGTTTTTGTACTGACAAAAACACACTTTAATATTCTTGTTCGCTTTTGTTTGATAATTATTTTATAATTCTAAAAATCATTTTGCAAATTGGAATTCGGAGAGATGAGTCAAAGTTATTGGATGATGTGCCGTGCACCCTAAATTTTACCAATTTTTATATTTTTAATGTGAACTAATACCAATTACTTTTGCACCACTTTTACAGAATATATTTACATTTTTCGGTTGTTTATTTCTAGTTAAAAACTTGTCAAAATTTTATTTAATATATAAATCTCTCATTATTTCCATCAATTTACGTTCATTTGTCAGTCATTTTTTTAGTTTTGCTTCCGATGATGAGAAAAGATTTTAAAACCTGGTTTGAAGTGTCCTTCCGAAAATTATTCAGAAAGAAAATGAATGAGTGAATGAATGAATGAATGAGTTAACTAATTAATTAATTAATCAGATTAAAATACGAACAAATTCATAATTCCCATAATTTTTATTTTTCTGAACCTGAAAATACAGTAAACCCTCGTCCAACGCGGAGGCTAGGTTCCTCGAGAACGGCGCGCTAGGTAAATCCGCGTTGGACAAACTTAATACCTTATGCATGGGATAAATGGGGATACGTGAACGCGGCCGCGTAAAGTCTCCCATTAATATTTAGATACGTAGATTTTTTATTCACACATAAATGAATTTCCCTACCTATATTGTATATGAAATAAGAACATAATAAAATCATAAACATAATAATATTTACATATGATAAATAAAAATATATTAAATGAAAATAGCACGTATCTTTTATTCATTCTTTCGGATAGTGCGTATAGTAGACTCATTCACGTGATACTCGCGGCCAAGTGATGTTATGCTCATACCACCACGCAACTTATCTAAAATCTTTATTTTTTCGGCTAATGTCATAACCTTACGACTTTTCTTCTCTTCAATATCACTTGCAGATGCTTTACGTTTTGGTGCCATACTGCTGTCTAAGGGTAATAGCAGAACAACGGCAAAATACGACAAAAACAATCCAACACAACTTCACTGAACTTAACGCGTTAGCGGAACTGAGACAAAGGGTGATGCGAGGGGTAACGCGAGAGGGAGGGAGATGCGGGAGTGTTGGAGAGTGTAGGAGAAAACACTAGAGCGCGCATTAGCACGCGTACAGTACTACTGTATTAGAGCGTGTTTGGCGGACCGTGTATAATCAAATTTTCCGCTTTCGGCAAATAATTGTTCGCATTTATTTTTTCGTGTATAAGCAAATTCGCGTTGGACGAGGGTTTACTGTATATATATATATATATATAAAGTTTGATTATATGAAGTCCTTTTGTCTCTTTTCAGAGAGAGAGAGAGAGAGAGAAACTCCGATATTTATAAATTTGAATCCAACTTTATTATGACTTTCACTAAACTTTTCTATTGTATAGCTGTTTTATATCATAGAATTATACATGTCTATTTGTTGATATTAATAGAATGGGAAATATTGCAGTATTGTTCAATGATCACGGCAGTGCATCTTTGAGCATTGAATAAGATATTGTTTTTATAGCAAATTAAAATTTCTCCTTCCCAACTGAAGTAAGATGGCAACAGCGTTGCTGGGATTGAAGGTCGTGAATTCGTCTGACAGGGCGGAGATAATAAAGGTACATTGATTGAAAATGCTTCTCTCTGTTTGGTTTTTAATAAAGTTGACGTTGTGAATAGACTTATTGGAGAAAACCCGTATTGACTATTTTAAGGACAAAGCGTAAGTTGCACGTGAAAGGGCAACTATGAATACTAAACTGGAGGTGAATTCAAACGTCTGTTAATGAGAGATTAAAAGATGCATCGCTCTTATTATATTGTTAATAAAGTAACGTCACTTCCGAAAGATTTCGAGGAAGTTGTTTTCAGAGTAATTAATTTTGACAACAGAGTTTATTTCCACAACAGTTTCGATGCCCACTGGCATCCTCCTCGGGTGGATACAGAAAAACGAAATTTCGTTTTTCTGTCTATTAGAGTGGGTTTTTATTTTCAAATTTTGACAACGTTCCGTCCATTTCAGTGGACCACATCGGTGTTTCTGTGAATTTATAAAGAAGTATAATGAAATGAAGGGATCGTTAATGGAGGTCACAATAAAACAGAATTCAATGATCAAATCGAATACAAAATCTTCACGGCAGCAGCAAGTTATTAGAACAAATCAAAACAGAACTTGAGTCATTCGAATTTTCCAGGTCGTTGTTGTTGTTTAGCCGATCAGCCCACCTTGATCGAGCAAGCCGGTGGCACGCAGGCAACCGATCGCCCTCTTCGGAGTGGACCAGAGGTTCAGCGCACTAGTGATGTTGTGTTGTGTTCGTTGTTGTGCTAGGGCGGTACAGTCTGTCATAATGTGTTCAATTGTTTGTGGTGTGTCCTGGCACAGGTGGCAGGTGTCGTCTATGGAGTTGTCTAGTCTGTGTTTATATGTTAGTAAGTTGGGGTGATGTCCACATCGGAATCGTGCTAAGTTAACTCGATCCGATCTGCTCAGGCTGATCTCTGACCTGTTAATGGGTGGCGGCTTCGCACCTAGGACCGCATTCGAACCGAGTCGTGTCAGTGCTTTGTGGGTTAGGTGTGTGTGTATGTGTTTTCTATACTGTGTGATGTCTGTGGGGCGCGGTATGGAATGGAGTATTTGGTTATAATGTCTCTCTGGTGTTACCTTAATGGTGCGAGGTGTCGGTGCGTGATTGTACATGTAGTGGCAAGGGTGTTGTGGGTTAGTTGTCGCTGCTGCCATGAATTGTGTTCCCCTCATGTCTAAATGTTCCCTAACTTTCAGTATTTTTGTTTCTGTGTGCAGGTATTCTATTGGTGTTGTTTGAGTGCATCCTGTAATGATACGAAGTGCGTTGTTTTGCATTGTCTGTAAGGTGTTTATGTGTGTGTTTGAGATAATGGGTGCCCAGCATGGGCTAGCATAGTCCATAACTGAGCGAATATATTGTTTGTATATGAGTGATGTTGTTTCCTGCTGGTGTCCAAAGTTTGTGCCTGTTAGTACCCTAAGCGTGTTAAGTCTTGACGTACATTTGTTTTTAATATCCTGAATGTGGTTTGCAAAAGATAATGATGTATTGTATGTGACCCCAAGTATTTTGGTCCTGTGAGTGTGTGGAATGTTGATGTTGTTTAGTGTAAGCTGTGGAATTACCTGGTGTTCTTTTGTGTTGCTTGTAAGCAAGGTGATGGTTGATTTTGTGGGCGCTACTTTGAGTCTATTGTGTGTGAGCCAGTCTTGTATACTGTTTATGTATGTTTGTAAGTTGTTTGTAGCGGTGTCGATGTTGTTGTGGGTGGATGTTAGAGTGATGTCATCTGCATATGATGATAAGGTAAGCTTGTTATCTATGGGTGTTGGAATGTCATGCATGTATAAGTTGAAGAGTGTTGGTGAGAGAACAGAGCGATGAGGGACCCCGTTCGGAAAAAGCTTGTTTTTGGATGACTTGCCATTAAATGTGACATGTGAGTATCTTCCTGAAAGATAGTTGCTCAGCCACCTTTTGGTGTTATTGTGCATGTTTGCGTTGAGTATTTTGTTTATGAGAGGGAAGCGTGGGATAGCATCAAATGCTTTACTAATGTCTATTGTTGCTGATAGTGTACGTTGAGCTGGTCGTCTGGAGTTGATGCCATCCATGATGTGCTGCGTGAGGTTAGTGAGTAATGTCGTGGTTGAGTGGTGAGGTCTGAATCCATGTTGAGTAGGCGATAGTGGAATGTGTGGGTTGGTGATTTGTAAGATTAGTCTTTCTGTTACTTTGGAAGGTGTGCATAGTAAAGTAATGGTTCTATAGGAAGCTGGTTCTGTTGGATTTTTGTTTGGTTTGAGTAGTGTAATAATTTTACCTTGTTTCCATATGTCAGGAATAATACAGTGTTGGTATGAATATGTGCTGATATTTGTGAGAGCTAGTATTCCTTGTGGGCCCAAGTGTTTAAGGTGTATGTTAGATATGTTGTCTGGTCCAGTAGCCTTCGAATTCTTAATGTTTTTGATGATCTTGGTGGTCTGGTCTGTATTGAAGGGTGTAATGGTCGTGTCGAGTCTGTAGGTTTTCTTGTGTCTGGCTGTTTGTCTGTCTGCTTGTTTCTGGTTGTTGTCTCTGTTTAAGTGACTTATCTTTGCGTAGTGATTAATTAGAATGTTAGCTTGTTGTGTGTATGTTGGGATATTATTTTGGCTGCGACCGATAGCCGCGTGTGAGGTGTGAATGCCGCTGTTAGAATGGGTAATGCTGTTTATAGTCTTGTATAGCCTGGATGTATCTGTGGAGTAGATTAGTGTTGTTATGAATTCCCTGAATGTTTCTGTTTGTTTTTCTTTGAGTTTGTTGTTTATTTTTGTGTTTAGCTGTTGTATCTGCTGTTTTATGGCTTCTGTGTGTGGTGTTTGTGTATTATATTTGAGGTTGTTACGTTGCCTTATGAGGTGGGCTATTTCTCTAGTGTAATTTGGGTTGTATTTCCTAATGTTGCCCTTGGGTATGTATTTGTTTGCATTATTGATGATCTGATTAAATGTCTTGAGTGTTGTATTGATGTTTATGATGGGTGTGCTGTTTAATGTGGTGAATTGTTCCTCAGTTTGTATTTTGAACTGTTCCCATTCAGCTTTCTTGTAATTTATGTAAGCGTGCCTAAGGCTGTTGGGACAGAGTGTAGAATGTGTTGTAATGATGATGGACAGGTGGTCTGATGACAGTTGTTTTTCTGTTCTCCATTAACAGAACTTTATGTATGGGGAGGAGTTTGAGTATCCTGCTTGATGTAGTACGTGTGTATGTTCTTCTCTATTGTTAAGAATGAAGAGACTGTTTAGTTGTGTGGCTATGTTGGCGCCTCTGGTGTTGCTTTGGTTGTGCAGGTACCAACTAGTGTCTTTGGCGTTGAAGTCTCCTCCTAAGATGACATTAGTGAGAGAGGCCAGATTGTGTAACTGTGGATTGTAATTGGCTGGCACCTGAGGTGAACTATCTGGTGGGATGTAAGTGTTGATTAGTGTGGTGTTGTGTTTTGCGCGTGTTTTAATGTTAACTGCCTGTATTTCTATCGTGTTATCTGCTTGGATTGTGTTTGTAATGAGTGGATTTTGTCTTTGAAATTTTACTGGTCGGCAAAAACAAAAAAATATCAAAAGAAACACAGGATATTAACACTTAGTAATTATTATGTTTTTTGTAAATTTTAGGCTTCTAGGCGAACTTTCTTCTGAAACTGTAACATGGTTGACTCGGTGTTAATGCAAGAACATTGACTGTCCAAACAAGAATTAAACGTCTTTTGTGAAATTTTCAGTGAATTGATGCACTAATTATGAATCATCCCAAGTTGACTTAAGAAATATTGAAATATCTTTTAATAAATAAATATTGATTTATCTTTATTATTGTGTATCATTTAATACATTTCTCATATTTCACTATTGATTCCTTGTATCTTCTAAAGAAATTAATATTTTATACATAAGTTATGTATTCTTAGTCAAGTATGTAAATTTCCTATAACTTATAGGGGTACACTTAAGTACACTTAAGTGTACGCAAGGTTAGTCAGCAGTTTCCCACGTCATCAACTTCCGCCAATCAGGGGTCGTGGGCATGGTTTTCGAGTTTACCAAAATGCATGTGGCCGCAAAACTACATATTTACCAATTATGGCTGTTCTTTTTCAACTTTTAGTTTTAATAAATCTGAGAGTGAATGAAGTAAGTAAAACCAAAAGCTTAAAGGCCAAATTGTAATAAATTAAATATAAATTTTATAGTCACGTAAAAATTACTGTGAAGCTTATTTTATCCTAAACAGTTTTCTTTCGTCTGTATTTTTACCCTGAACAGTTTCGACAACAAAATACAAATAGATTTAAAATATTAAATGATTTTGCTATTTATCACGAACATGAATTCAAGTATGCGCAATACAGTACAATAGCTCCTTATGTGACGATATTAAGAAAGAATATAACGTAACTTCTGCGCTAAATTTATCGCCTATGCTTATTAGCGACTTCAAATATGGTGGAGTCGAAATTAAATTAAAAACAGGTCTTTTGAAATTTCCGTTCTAGTATCTACAAAAGTTTTGTATCTGTTCTCAACACAGGTGGATGAACTATATAAAAAAGTATGGCGATATTGTTCCACCTACGAATAACACAAATAATAAGTTTGGCGGTTGTTTAACCTCCTTCGTAACGGCAAAGGTCATGTGACGGAGGAAACCGACAGTTTTACGTGGAATTCGAACCATCTAAAAGTCGCTACATCATCTGAACAAAGGACGTCCACCTATTTAACTCCCGAACATACGCTTAACCTCGCTGATCTTACGGGAAGCGCTCTTGGAAGGTGTCCACGATGTAACCCACCTACGATAAAACAAAGCCGATAACCGAGCCTATGACCTTCGAATTAACGGGTCGACAATTTCACCACCAGGCTACCCTAAAGTGGCGGGCACGCGAAGTGGGAGAAAAATACAAGTTTCCATTAGAGGTAAAGAGTAACAATTTGCATTCTCCTCCAGTAACAATTCACTCGAGACCAAACGCTTTTCACCTCGGAATAAATTATAAATTAAGCGCAATTTACATAAGTGATAACATTAATTATATTATTAATGTTTAATATTCATAAAGTAATTCATATTTCTTTATAAATGAAATGTTCATTTTAAATTTAAATAATTTACTTTTCCTAAAAAAAACAAAAATTAAAAAATAACTAAATTGCGTTTCTGTCATTTTTCTTTAGGAAAACCAAACGAACTACTTACGTAAGCAGTAACTGGAATGTGAGACTGTCTGACGGTAGATATAGAAAAACCGTATTCCTCTGGAGGCAAAAGTGTGACTGCGTGGGAAGGCCCATCGATGCTTTCATTTCCTCTAAACTCCCCTTCTTTAAGGGGTATAATGTCTGGATCTGGCTCGCTGTCAACTTCTGCCTGTAATGAAAATCAATCACTCATGAACCTATGAAGGCTATTATATCCAATCAAATAAGTGTGGTATAACCAGTGGCGCGAATAAATTTCATTTCTTACCGGTACTGTGTCTAGACTCCCAAATCTCGGTGTTATATTGTCACATCACCTAAACTCCCAAACCTCGCGGTCACGTTGCCACATCACCTAAACACCCCTTTTTTTTAACCTTTTTCATTTAAATTAATAAATCCAGTTATAAATTGACACAATACTTTGTTTTTAATAATTAGTTAATAAATATTTTAAATATTTAAAAAGTGAATAATGCAAAACAATAATACATAACTGTGTTTGAGTCCCATTTCTGCCCGTACACCGTAACGGATGTTAATTTCTTTCCGGTTCGGCGTACCGGGCCTTACCGGCTTATTTTCACCACTGATGTAAACTGCTTAGTCATTAATCCAACACGTACCAATACGTACGAGAGATTATGTATCTTCTCCAATGTCGTAAAATTGTTACTGAAACACGCAGGATAATGACGTACAAAGAATAGCTTCATGACGTCATAGTCAGAATAGGTGTTGCTATTCTTCGTATTTCGTTATGATGCGTGTTTCAACTGTTTTAGCATCAAATAATAATAATAATGATAACACTAATAATAATAATAATAATAATGATAATAAAAGGTCATATACGGAGGGGACCTACAACTCTGCGTGTAGTTCAAATCACGGGTCTCTACGTCATCTGAACGCAGAGGACGGAAACCCGTCCAACTACTGGAAAACACTCAACATCTCTTCACCTTGCTAATCTAACAGGAAGCGGCGTTGCAACGTGGCCACGAAATATATATATATATATATATATATATATACTGAGGAATAAGAGAACGAGAAGGTAGTACATGTTATTAATCAGACCTTTCGGAAAAATTAAAGTTCCATCCAGGGGCGTCCGCAGGATTTTTCGCAAGGGGGGGCAAAACTAGCTTATTTGTCCTTAGTTCTTATTAGTTCTTTATTAGGTAGAAAAAAAAATGCACTGCGACCACTACGAGTAAAAACCGTCATCTCCCCTTATCATAGCCTGCTTTCGGTGCTAAATTTATGTACTTAGTAATACTAAGTACATAAATTTAGCACCGAAAGCAGGCTATGATAAGGGGAGATGACGGTTTTTACTCGTAGTGGTCGCAGTGCATTTTTTTTTCTACCAGTCAAGTCCATTTTTTATATGTTATATGATACTATGATTAACTATAATCGTGTAAGTTTCAGTGAAATTGACCAAACACAAATTTCCAAGGGAGGGCAACTGCCCCCTCTTGCCCCCCCTCCGGACGCCCATGGACTTCCATCATCATTGCTAAAAAAATGAAAAGTTAAAAAAAGTGAACAAATATAATGAGTAAAAAATTTGATATAAAATATTTATGTAGTCATATGATAATAATGATAATGATAATAATTTAAAATAAAAAAAAGGTATATAAAATGTAGAGAGGTAAGACAACAGTTAAAATATACAAAGGTTAAAAGGTGAACGAATATTGAAAACAAACCTTACCGGATTATTATACGGAGCGTAATCTGAAAAATCTGAAAACTCTAAAATAAATTCTTTTCATTTGAGTATTTAAAATATGTTGTGGGATATTCAGAGAATAAGTTATATATATATATATTATATATATATGCTTGGCATCGCAATACAAAAAAAATTCACCTCAATATCTCTCCGATGGCACTCCATGGCAGGTGCCTCCTGGTCCGCAGCTTGATCGATGGCAGTGCCAATGCCTTCCATGGAACCCTGATGAGAGCCATGGAGCATCGTGTGTTCCGAATGGGTCCTGCCGGCCCGATGGTGGGGCAGACGGGCTCGCATCGTTATCAGAATGATAAGGATGATAATTATAAGAATGAGGCCCGCTCCGACGCCGGTCGCGACAGGGAAAATGGAATTAAAGTCCAGAGGTTCGAGGATCGACGATGAAGACGAGGAAGACGAAGACGAAGGCGAGGAAGAGGAGGAAGTGTTTGGGGGGATGAAGCCGTTTCCGTTGTTACTTCCGTCTCTAACTTCCGCTTCTGATGGTCCGTCTTGCGAAAAGAGAAACATGCACAATATCTATTACACTCTTTATAAATGTATGTATACACTCTCTCTCTCTCTCTCTCTCTCTCTCTCTCTCTCGCACACACATATAATATATATATATATATATATATATATATATTATATATATATATATATATATATATATATAATATAATATATATATATATACAGGGCGTCCCAAAAAAATGTATACACACTTTAAATAATATAAAGGCAGTGTTTATTAAAATACATTTCATTTCAAAATGTAATAGAATCTACAGACATTATTTAATGTTTTGTCAACGCCTGTTTTCAAACTGACGTCCGTTCTGGTCCAGGCACTGCTGATAACGCGAAGCATGGAATCGCAAACATCACGAAACATTTCGTTTGGTATTTGTGTGCATTCTCGTTCAATGGCTGCTCTCAATTCAGCGACTTTGCAGGTTTTATAGCGTAGACTTTGTCTTTTAAGTATCCCCATAAAAAAAAGTCTAGTGGTGTGAGGTCTGGTGAACGCGGAGGGTATTCTACGAAACCCTTCGTCCAATCCACATCCACATCGTGCCAAGTACCACTCGCAATACTCCACTCTTCGGTCCGGATCATCTTCATTAATAGCATGGACTAATCTTGGAATGTAACTTTTCCATTGACAGCGCTTCAAAATGCGTTGGGCAGACGATTCTGAAATTCCTACCTCACGACTCGCTTGCCGCACAGATTTTCTTGGACTTTGGTGATACGTTTCCAGTACTCTTTCTTGCTTTGTGGGGCTTGTCGATGTCCGTGGTCTTCCGGAACGCTTCTTGTGGACATTCTGAACAGTTCCATCGGCTTCAAACTTATCTCTAATTCGAGTGATGGTAAGTCGCGTTGGTGGATCTGTTTGAAACTCCCTCCTAAACTGTCTTTGCACTTCAACTGCGTTTTCACACTTCCAGTAGCATTTTAGAATGAATTTCCTTTGTTCAAAGCTTAGTCTGACTGCCATTATTAATTCTAATGGTTTAACTTGGAAAGAAAGAAACATCAATTGAGCTATCAGCTGTTAAAGTGTGTATACATTTTTTTGGGACGCCCTGATATATATATATATATATATATATATATATACAGTGCTCGAAGTGGACGGCAACGCGGGGGTGTGCACACTCCCACTTCTCTCAATTGGTCAGCAGCACACCCTTATTTCTTTGCTGGAAAGAAATGCGGGGAAACACGCACCCCACTTCTTGAATTAGTGGGGTACGAAAGCGGGCGAAATCTATACATGCCGGAACCAATCAACGTCCAATACGTAGTTCTACGGCAGCCAATCAGAACATAGTATTCTGACCCACTCCTTGACTTGGAATATCCAAGTCAGACGGTCTTTGTAAATTCACCCTGTAAGATGTGCTAAATTCATTACGCAATTTCTGATTTTTTTAATAATTTGTTGTGAATTTGTGATACTCTATGACATTTTTTATAAAACAAATTTAGCTATATACTTTGCCCCATGGATAAGTGGCTTAAGAAAAGAAAAATTCAAGATGTTGAAATGTCCAGTCCTTTGCCAAAACCAAGTCCTGCTTTAGCATCTAAGAAAGTTGAAGAAAGTGTTCCTGCTAAAAAAAAAATATTTAAAAAATATTATTGAATAAATTTGCATTTTAATTACCTATTTTTATATTTTAAATACCTATTTTTATATTCTATGCCATAAACAAAATTTTTTATATAAATATCTTGATGTAATCAATTATATGCAATTAAATAGAGATTTATAAATGTATTTTTATGTCCCTTTACACGAATAAAAAAAGTTAACCGTATATTAACTTATTTTGCAACAAATAATTGACAAAACTAATAGCTAATTTTTTAAATTTAATACGGTTTTGTATGCTTGAAAACTTTAACTAAACTTAAGTTATCGTGTTAGAATGTCTTTTTAAAATTGTATTGGTCTTAAAATACGAGGGGCAACGCTAACCAAAATTTTTGAAAGACCAAACCCTTGCTTTAAAATTTCCACTTCGAGCATATATATATATATATATATATATATATATATATATATATATATATGGGATTTATTTAATGAAACTTTACACATAACATGTGTTAATCACGCAGGTGTTCATTATTATCTACCCTGAAAGGAAAATGAATTTAAAAAAAATCAACATATCAAACTGTATACCTACTATTGGGCCACCGTGTATGTATAAGGACGCCATAAATCTGAGGTCTGTTTCATTTTCTGTTTTTATTTCTGGAGTCCTGATATATATATATATATATATATATATATATATATATTTAGGGTGGTCCAAAAAAATAAATGTTGAAAATTCGTAGGTCTTACCCCTTAAAATCGTTACCTATGTTAAAAAAACTAAATATAAAATTTTAATAAGATCAGAAAATTCTAAGTGGTGCCACATCGCATTTGAATTTAGATGTTTTTAAAAACCTTTCTTGATTCTTCCCCATAATATAGATTTATTGTGTCTTTACGAAAAATATTTCGATATATATCATTTTTTTGCATAATATAGATTTTTGTACGCTTATTGTGGTTAAATATTCCGAAGTACATCTTGTATGAGCCTCAGTCTTTTGCCAACCTGTCGTTTGCAGTGTATTGTTTGCAGTCATTTGCAGTGTATTGCAGTTCGTTTGCAGTGTTGCAGTAGTAAATAATCATATTAGAAATGGCAAGTTCCTCAATGAAAACTCGCAGAAATACCGAAATATGGCTCATTGGACAACCAATTGAAATGATATGCGGGAGAAAACTTCCTTCCAAAGGTGATGTGCTCCGTCGTCTTTTTTATTTACTTAAGGAAAAGAAACCTATAAGAGAAGCTTCTAAACCAGTTTACATAGGGGTAGTTGAATTTTGGGAACGAGCTAGAATTCCAACAAGAGCTGATTATAATGTTATACCAATGATTGAAAAAGTATATACGGAATATAGAACGCTCCAAAAATTAAAATTCCGATGCTCCGAAACTCAGCGTGAGAAAGAGAGATTGTTTCAGGACAGTTTAAACGATCTCTTTGATATTGCTCAACAAAAAGCGCACGAGATGATCAAGATTAAAGAAGACAGAGAATTCCTCCAAGCTCAAAAACAGAAGGGAAGAAAAGGATATATGGCTAACGTTGACAAAGCATTATCAGAGAAAGAAGATTGTAAAAGGAAGAGAGAGTCAGCTAAAGAACGGTTAGCACGTAGGGAAAGTAACAGAAAGGAGGAAGAAACAAATTCTGCCAAATTGACTTCATCAAGTAGCATGAGTAGTGAAGATGAAACAATGTTGTGTAAAACTAACACGGCATCAAAAAATAATGCAGGCAAGAAGGTTCCTAGCAAATCAAGTAAGAAGGAACTTGTAACACGAGACGTTGCAGTTGCACTGGATAGATCGAATATTTCTGATAGACATGCCGTATATGTGCTATCAGCTGCTGCCTCTGCATTAGATCATGATCTTGATGACTTGTCCATAAGCAGAAGTACAGTTCGTCCAAAGAGAATGGATGTACGTGAGAAAATCGCAAAAGATTTAAAAAGAATCCTTTAATCCTGAATGTTCTTTAATGGTACATTGGGATGGAAAAATGCTAATCGATTTAACTCGAAATGAAAAAGTTGAAAGATTAGCAGTGTTGGTGTCAGGAGGAGGCAAATCAAAGTTGCTTGCAGTACCCAAACTCGAGTCTGGCACAGGAGTAGACATTGCAACAACTGTTGTCGAATGTTTAAAAGACTGGAACTTAACTGATCTCATTAAAGGTATGTGCTTTGACACAACTGCCACGAACACGGGTCCTAAAAAGGGAGCTACTGCACAAATAGAACAAAAGCTTGGGGAAGACTTACTAAATATTGCATGCCGACATCATATAATTGAACTTATTGCATTCAATATTTTTTGAGGTGTGTCTTTGTTCCGCCAGTAGCGGACCTGATATTCCGATATTCAAACGCTTTAAGTCTGTCTGGAACTCCATAAATAAAGAAAATTTTGAAACCTTTCCTGACACTCCAAGACGTGATGAACTGCTTGTTATTTGTAAGAAACATCTAACCTCCACACAAATCCGAGATGATTACAGAGAGGTCCTGGAACTTACAATCATCTATCTAGGAGATGTACCACCACGTGGAGTAAAATTTCTAAAGCCAGGTGCTTTGCATCGTGCCAGGTGGATGTCTCGCATAACACCGTGTAACAAAAAAAAATTTTTTTGTTTCTGGGCAATAACCTTTATTTTCTGATTCATTATGCTTCAAATCACTGGAAAAAAGCTGTCAGTGATTTTAAACTTCGGGTTTGTTGTCAGTACATCGATTTTGTTGAAATAAGAATATTATTATTTTTTAACCCTACATGGACATCTGCGACAGATCTGTAAACGCTTCAAAATTTACTATATATTTACCGAAACAAGTACATTTTAACTTAAATGACGATATCGTCAAATTTGTAACGGTTCAAGGAGTTTATATCACGAATTGGCAACTCCTACTGCAGAAAACCGAGCTTTAATGAAAAAATAAGTTAATGCGTCAGTAGAAGTAAAAGTGTATGGTTACGCAGTTCGTTTTTATTTTTTATCACTTTATTTGATTAAAGGTAAGTTGAATAATTTTTTATTGCTCAATATATGTTGTTAGAGTGGCTGAAGTAATATAAAACAATTCTGATAAACTGAGCACTAGAATATTTTATTGAAACGTAACAATATTGATGGCTCTGACATCCATGCCTTCTTTGCCACGTGGTATAAGGTTGTCCAATTTGTATTATATATATTACATTATATATATTATATATATTATTATATATATTATATATATATATTATTATATATATTATTATATATATATATATTACATTAAAAATCACATATTTATGTTCAAAGTACTCTAAATGAATGTTTAATATAGGTAAAAAAAATTTAAGACAAAAATAAGAATTATGTCCATATAGAGTTAAATTAATCCATTATTTTTACTTTTTCAGACGTGTGACGTGTGACGAAGTTACTGTTATGGCTGCTCGTGGTTGTAAATACCCAGCGGATTCCTTCTGCTACGTGTGCGGCGAGTTCTTCGCAAAGACGGCTAAAAAACACTGCTTGGACAGTTGCACCCGTGCAAAGGAAGCCTATCATGCCTACTTCGGAATGCCAGTCGGTGACCAAGACAAACGCTGGGCACCACATGTCATCTGTGACTACTGCCGCCGCACTCTTGAAGGTTGGTTTAGAGGAGAGAAGAGGGTAATGCGTTTCGCTATCCCCCGTGTCTGGCGTGAGCCCTCAGACCATCTCACGGACTGCTATTTCTGTATGGTGGACCCAACAAAACGAAGAAAGGGGAAGAATGCGCCTCCCATTGAGTACCCTGACATTCCGTCATCTATTGCACCTGTTCCCCATAACGCGACGGACCTACCTGTGCCACAGCCTCCCTTGAGAGATCAATCTTGTCCAGCAGAAGAAGCAAGCTATGATGATTCCGAGGAGGAGCAAGGTGCGTCATCTGCTGCGCGCCGTCGACGCCGGGTGGCCGGTGGAAGGTGCCCCTACTACCCCAACCAAGAGGACATCAACGACCTCATCAGGGAAATGGCCTTGACAAAGTCCAACGTCGAGCTGCTCATTTCCAGACTGAAGCAGTGGGACTTACTGGACGACAGCGTTCGAATTACTTCCCAGAGGAAGCGGCATCGCGGCTTTTCAGTGTTCTTCACTCTTAGAGATGGGTTGTGCTACTGCCATGACATCAGAGGACTCTTCGACGCTGTGGGCATTCCCTGCAACACCTCTGACTGGCGGCTCTTCATCGACAGTTCATCTAAAAGCCTCAAGGCTGTTTTACTGCACAACACAAATCAGTGGCCCTCGATTCCTCTGGCTCATTCAGTGCACATGAAAGAAGAGTACCAGAACGTCAAAATCCTGCTGAGTGCACTGAAGTACGACCAATTCAGCTGGGAGGTCATTCGCGATTTCAAGATGGTGGCCTTCTTGATGGGGCTTCAGGGAGGCTTCACCAAGTTCCCTTGCTATCTGTGCCTCTGGGATAGCCGAAATACAGCCCTTCACTACGAGAAGAGGAACTGGCCCCTCAGGACCGGCTATGAGGTTGGGGCCCATAACGTGAAGCAAGAGCCGCTGGTGGAGCCAACGAAAGTGCTGATGCCACCCCTGCACATCAAATTGGGCATCATTAAGCAGTTTGTTAAACAGCTGGATCCAGAGGGTGAGGCCTTGAAGCACATCCAAGAGCTGTTCCTGAAGTTGTCGGAGGCGAAGATCAAAGCAGGAGTATTTGTGGGCCCTCAGGTGAAGCGACTTATTGACTCCGACAGCTTTCCTGAGAAGCTGTCTGAGTTTGAGCGGGCAGCTTGGACAAGCTTCGTTTCTCTAGTCAAAGGTTTCCTCGGAAATCACAAGGCAGAGAACTACAGGGAAATCGTTGACGAACTTGTGGACACGTACCGGAGCATGGGCTGCCGGATGTCGCTGAAACTGCATGTACTACACGCCCACCTTGATGAGTTCAAAGAAAACATGGGAGACTACTCAGAAGAACAAGGTGAAAGATTTCACCAGGATGTCAGCTCTTTCGAGGAACGCTACAAGGGACAGTACAATGAAAGTATGATGGGGGACTATATCTGGAACCTTTTGCGTGAGAGTGAACTGAAATACAATCGCCAATCTCGTAGACAAACTTCTTTTTGATTAAACTATAACGCTAGAATTTTTGTATCAATTCTGTATCAATTCTCCGTAGCAATACTCTTTATCAACGCTCTGCATCACTGCACTGTATCACTGTCTGTGTATTAACATATTATAATACATAATTATTCCCTACTCGTTTCCTTCTTTTTATTTTCATTTCTAAAGACGGGGCCTGGAGAACTTCATTTTTCATCATTGATTTATCATAATAATCGTGTTAACGTCAATTAAAATTATACTTAACAGGATTCATTTGATTTAAAAGCAGATAGTGTGAAAAACCCTTAAATTAATAAGCAAAAATGGCAAAAAATCAATAAATCGATCTCATGAACTCCGAACCGAAGTCTGAACTTGGTGACTGCTCATTTTTACTTATTTATGCCCTGAAAAATCAGAAAATAATAGTTTTAACTCATGGACAAATTTTGTGTTACACGGTGTATAATCTATGCAATAAAAATGAATCTTTTCTGCTCACAGTTTAAAATGACTCTAAAGGAACAAAGTGGAATAAAACGTTTTGTACAATTTGCCATTAGACACTATGTTCCTGCATGTTTTTCTGCACCTATCGCTGCTTCTGCCCCTGCAAATGATCTTTTGCTACTAAAACTGCTGCTGTATACGAAGACAAAAGCATTGCTTCTGCAGCATCTCAAGCACTTCCTCGCCATCTTTGGTACCTAAGTGAATTTCTTATTTCACTTTCATTCTTTGATGAAGATATTTCCATTGATGTTAAAAGAGACATGGTAAAGGCACTCGACATAAGGGACTCTAAACATCCGCCCAAAAGAATAAATATGAATCTTTCTGCCAACGATATTCAAAACAAGACAGTAGCCAGCTTTGTTACTAGCTCGTCTCGACTATTTTTCACTAAGCTCGGACTCCCTTTCTTGAGGATGATCCAACAAACTGGAAGAACAGACAAGATTATCAAATGGCCCTGGAGTATGTCAAGTCAGTGATGGTAACAAATGGTAACTCCGAAAGAGGAATAGCAGTAATAAAAAATTTCAATGCACATCTAAATAAGAATGAAAGTCAAAAGCAGTTTCTCCTGCAAGTAGTGGAGCAACATCGCCTGCAGTTTCTCCTGCAAGTAGTGGAGCAACATCGCCTGCAGTTTCCTAATGTAAAAAAATCAAACTTGAAGCAGGAACTGCGAACGCAGCAACAATGAGTGGGAGATGGGCACCCATGAGACCCCCACCTCTGAGTGGTTAATACTCCATTATAGTTGAATATGGAGGGGGACTGCGATAAACTAAAGAAATTTTTGAATATGAATTCAAAGAATTTTGAAACAAGAAAATTAAGAAATTTAAAGTCGAGTGTGGCACCACTAAATATTTATTAATTTTGATAAGTTTTGGTCAGTAACGTTTTTTTAATATAGGTAACAATTTCCGAGGGTAAGACTTAAGATTCAGATACTTTTAAAATTTACTGTATAATTTTGGACCACCCTAAATATATAACCTACAAAAATTGCACTAGATTATAAACAAAAACCGCCAATTAAGAGAAATTTAAAATGTCGATTATAATGCTGTATGTACTTCTATATTACCTTTCAACCTTTCAACCTTTCAAAGGTTCCGCGCGATGATTCCTCATTTCACGAAGATGAAGCTTGTCGCCCCTCCTCTCGAGTTGGCCTGGTGAAGTAGTGAGTTGGTTTCTTGTACTTTCCACCTCACATAGCCAGGTACGCCCGACTCATCGGGGATTGTTCTGAGCCAGGCGTCTAATCTTCTTTTGAAAATGTTCATTGCAACACCACTCATGTTCCTTTGGTCCTCTCACAACAAAACTATTTTCTTTCAGGGTTAAGGATGTTCCCTGTCTCGCCTTTAATTTGGGAACACGACACAGTCTTCCTTTTCTACTTTCCACTGTTGTTTGGGGAGTTACAGGGTTCAGAGTAAGATTAGGGACTAGTTTCTCCATTATTTTCTAAGTGTAAATAATGGTGTATCTCTCTCTTCTCCTTTCCAGTGAATATAGGTTTAGTTCGCGTAACCTTTCCCAGTAATTTAGTTCTTTGCACCACTTGATCTTGGCTGTGAAGCTTCTCTGAATCCCTTCTAGCTGTCTAATGTCTTCTTTTTTATATGGGGATGTTAGGACCGAGCAGTATTCTAATTTGGGTATGATCAGTGTTTTCAGTAGAGGAATCATTACATTCGTTTAAAGCTTCTCAATATCTGCCCCGTTATTCTCGTTGCTCTGTTTACTGCTATCTTATTTTGTGTTTCAAATTTCGCATCATCAGTCATTACAACCCCTGAATCTTTTGTTCTAGAATTTATCTGAATTTTCTGTTCATCTGGGGTGTAATATGCCATGGATTGTAGGTCTTCTCTTTTTCTGTACCGTAACAGCTGAAATTTCTCAGTGTTAAACTTCATATTGTTGTCTTCCGTCCACTTGTAGATTCTGTTCATGTCTGTTTGTAGAGATCCTATATCCTCTGGGTTTCTTATTTTTCTACTGATCTTTGTGTCATCAGCAAAGGATGTTACTCTGTTGTCTCTGATAACGTCCTCATCTATGTCAGTTAGCATGATTATGAAGAGTAATGGAGCTAATACTGTTCCTTGTGGTACTGAGCTGAGGATCTCTGATTCTGATGAAGATACTCCTTGTACTGTAACGACTTGCCGCCGCTCACTAAGGAAATTAAATATCCATTTCCTTACTTTTCCTGTTATTCCCATATATTTCAGTTTATGTATTATGATTCCATGGTCACACTTGTCGAACGCTTTAGCAAAGTGTGAGTCTATTACATCATAGTTTTCATTATTTTCAAGTGCATCAATAATGTTGTTGTAGTGTTCCATTAGTTGTGATAGGCATGATCTGCCTGACCGAAATCCATGTTGGTTATCACTTAATTTTTTCAGTTTCTAAACACTCAGATTTTCTCTCTAAATATTCTTTCAGATATTTTAGTGAGATGAGATGTAAGCGACACTGGCCTATAGTTTTTGGCCTCGGATCGATCTCCTCCTTTATATATTGGGACTATGTTCACGCTCTTCAGGATGCCCAGTATTTCTCCCGTGTCTAGTGTGGCATTCCAGTTGTCCGGTCCTGCCGCTGAGTGTGCCTTTAGTTTCCCTATAGCTTGTGTAATATCATCTGTCATAAAGTCGAAGTCTGTTATACTTTCCCCTTGTGGTTCTTCTTCAAAGAACGCGTTTCTCTCGTATATCAGTTTGTCAGTTTTGGGATACTGAAAGATGATTCGTACTGAGCTCTTAATATTTCAGATACTTCTGTTAGATCATCAGTCGCATGGTTTTCGGCTTTCTTTCCGCAAAATTATAGAAGTACTTTGAATTAACCTTTATCGCTTCTGGAGCGTCGTCTTCTTTTTCGATATGCTTCTCAATTAGTTCCTGTATGACGTTATCGATACTTTGCAGTTTATCATTTAATATTTTTCTGATGTTGTTATCTTTACAGTTACTTAATTTACTTACTTAATATATATATATATTATATATATATCTTATATCATTATATTATATTAAACTTGCATATAATTAATGAATGTGAAACTTTCATCTTAACTTTTAAAATTATTTTTGATACGGTATTTCCAGATGCTCCTGAATGTACTCAGTGATTCGCACAGCTCCAGTGAAATTCAGTTATCGGAAATGTCATCCATGGGATATTCATCACGCAACGTACAGAGTATTCTTCTCGCTACGCCACCCAGAGTTGTGGAGAATTTTGACAGTTTGGGTATTTATATATTATTCATTTTTACATATTATAATTTAATTAAATCTTTTTTTAGATGAAACTTTTATATTTCTTTTTAAAAATTTTATAATTAGAAAATAAAATACTGAACTTCTTTCTAAAATAAAATTAATAATATTAAGTTTTTAAAATAATATTTTTTTTATGAAAAATGTCGAGCAAAAGAAATTTTATGCTCTTAAAATAATGTAAAACTTTTGCTTTAAAAATAATTATTTTCTTAAAAACTGAAGAAATTGTATTTGCATTCATGAAATTTTAAAGGAAATTTATTAGTTTAGTCCAAAATTTTCAATTTGCTTATTTTAACTAAAATATTATGTAATTTTAAGCAAATAAACTTAAATAAAATATTTTTTACTCTAAAATAAATTCTTTTTATGTGAATATTTTGAATGGAGCCACCTCGCGTTTTAAGGCGAGTTTGGTTTACGCGTTTTTAGAATAACGCTCGCGGTCCATTTATACCTTTTTTTAATTTACACCGGCCAGGGATTGGAATAACCCAATCCGTCACGCGACCGAATTCGTCGACAACATCATGGGCTGGCAGCGCGATTAAGTGGCGAAGATCTTGTTCAGCTGGAGAAGGAACACCAGGAGGAGGTGGTAGTAGCAGATGGTGATGTCGAGCAAGTGCGTTCTCTTACTAGCAAGAGGTTGGCTGAAGCATTGCGCTACGCCGACCTTGCTCTCGCTATTTTGGATGAGAACGACCCGAACACGGAACGCAGCTCAAAGGTGGCCCGAAATGTTCTAGCTGACATCAATTGCTATAAAGAAATCCATTGTGAGAAGACGATGAAGGCCTCGCAGAAGACATTGGATTTCTTTTTCAAGAAAAAGGAGATTCGTAAGGACGACGAGCCATCAACATCTAGCGGTGTAAGAGCCCAGCCCACTCGACCATCACCACCACCTTCGCCAACTTCGTCATATTAATAATGAAATCATAAACAATGCATTTGCATCCTCTCTCTCTCTCTCTCTCTCTCTCTCTCTCTCTCTCTCTCTCTCTACATATATATATATATATATATATATATTAGTGGTGGACCGGATGTCAGTTTTTCAACCTCTGCGGATGCGGATGCGGATCTTTAATTTCAATATCCGCGGATGCGGATGAGGATATTTAGTTAATCTATCAATATAATATAGAATTATGAATATATGACATAATTTTTCAAATTTCGTGATATTACTATTATGGCAGGCAATGCATAAGAATTAAAATTAATATTAATGTTTTCATTATGATAAAAATAATAACTTTCTCAAGAGTTTCAGCCACAGAAAATTCAATGAAACAAGTTTCATTCAATTTTCTGTGTTACCACGTATTTATATTTTGAGGTTTATATATTTGTTTGTTCATTAATAATTAATACTTTACATGAAATGTGCATGACTGGGCCTTATAAGCTACTTTATAAGCTAATTTAATTGTAAATTGCATAATTTATTAGAGGTAATATCCGCATAACATCCGCAGTCAGAAGTGCGGATGCGGATGCGGATATCCGGTCCACCACTAATATATATAATATATATATATATATATATATATATATATATATACTTTATATATATGACGCAAACTGACAGGGAAAAAGAAAATTGATTCTAAGATCTTTCGTGTATTTAGAAGTACACCTCGTCAGGGAGGTGACGAGGTGTATTTCTGAATGCACGAAAGGTCTTGGAATAATTTTTGTTTTTCCCTGTAGGTTTGCATCATTCATTCATTTCACGTGTTTAATTGTGAAATTCATCCCATATATACAGTATATATTATATAAGTGGAATTCATCTGAAATTAGAATCATGTCCGCATGTTGTTGATAATTGCAGTATTTCTTATTGATCTTGAATTGTTCACCGAAATGAAAAATGAAAAGAAAACGTGGTCGAAGGCAAACTTTTATAATCTCCTTTCTAAAGAATGCTTTCGGACGCTGCTTCCCAATTATCATGCGAGGCGGTTACCTGCGTCGAATCGTGCGAAGATGCATCGCCGTTTTCCTCATTCAAGTTGAAAGCAATAAATTGCGTGTTTTTACCACGCCAAACCTTTAAAATAGCGAAGCAGTTTTTAGTCAGTTTTTGTGGAGTAACAAGTAACAATTGGGAGGATCTTGAGTTTGGAACGAATATTTCGAGAAAAATACCTCGTTACAACAACCAAATATATGATTTAACTCTATGCCAACCATTCCTTATAATTAATTCCAAGTAACCATGACCTAATTCCCCATATCATGGTTATCTTATCATATATTATGGTTATTTTTCTGACAACAAACTTAATTGGTCGTTAAAACAATCATCATGTGGTTGAATAATAATAATAATAATAATATAATAATAATAATAATAAAAATACTGTATTTAAGATTGTTTAACCGCATTCGAAATAAAGCTTTCTTAATTTAGATCAAATAACTCGTTTCTGAGGGTGCATTCTAGGGGAAGTTTTTCTTCTTTTGGGTATCAAAGCTTCTTTTTATATGACAGAATAATTTCTCTTAATGATATATAACTTCTTTTGGTAGAAAAACTGACCTTCAAAACTTCTTTTTGGAGTGAATTGAGAAAATAGAAGATAATATTTGTATTGACAGAAAGTTTTATTTTTGCGTGTGCTTACGCGTAACGACAAAGGTCATGTGATGGAGGGGACCTAGAGTTTCACGTGGAATCCCAACCATTTACGGGTCGCTACATCATCCGAATACGGGGGACGGTCAGTCGGTCACCCATCCAACTATGAACAGATACAACTTCCCATAACCTCGCTGATCTACTGGAAATAGGTGAAGTTGGAGTAATAATTTCCTCTGTTCACGCATAGTTAATAAAGAATCTAATTTTGAGTACTTTAGTGTATTTAAACGCCACCTCATCAGGAAATAAAAAAGTACAAAGGTTTTAAATATAACTTAATTATTGTACTTTCTGTACATTCCCTGATGAAGTGCTTAAATAGATCTATACCAATTCGATCGACAAAACCATAACATCGACACGAAGAGACTAACTTAACCCAACTAGATGTTAACCTAATGTAATTTAACTTAATTTAACCTAAAATATATTTGTTGATAGCGTGCCAAGCCCATCAGACGTCGTAATCCCGGCTTAATTACGAGAAATAACTAAGAATTTGTGTTCTTTCCACGCAGGAAATATGTGTATATATAAAACCATGAGACAATGGACTTACGTTTCCTACCTTTATATATGCTGCCGTGTATGGAACGCGTGTATCCCGAAAGGTGAGTTGGGAAGCTGGAACCCCGTTCGTTTTCCGCAGTGATGGTGAGCCTGTACTTCTGACCCGGAGTTAAATTGTCTATCTGAAAGCATTCCACTTTATTAAGAAGAAAAGAAAGGACACCGCAAACCTCTTCTTGCGGATTATTCCGAGTTTGTACAAAATTTTGTTCTCAATTACTTTCGAGCCCATCTTGAAATTATTAACAAACGCTAAATAGCCTAAACATAACCTTGGTAACCTTGGTTTCGCTTCTGTCCGCATTGTTCATTTACTGATGAAGGCCAAGCTTGTTGACTCATCTTATAACTACAGGTTAACGTGGAATCCGTACCACGACTCACCACGGGTGATCAGAAATTACAAAGTCCTCGCCCGAACTCGATCTCACAACCTCCCGCTCAGCAGCCCAGCATCTTAACCACTAGGCTATCCACTACCCAGGGGGGTACCCATTTATCTACTAAACAATTTTTTGTATGGAAGGATGAAGAGCTGGGTGAGTTGAGCGCCTCCTGCCATCACCGGGAAATATTCAGCCAACTTTTTTAAACGCAAGAGCCCTTAAAATACGAGATGAACATAATCCATGTACCAAATTGGGCTGTTTCTTTTCTTTATTTTTTACCCTTGTAGAAAAAGCAGAAGGTTCATGATGTGGCTTTTAATGCTATTAGCATAAATTTGCTCTCGTAGCAGTTTTTGTAGCATTTTCCTCTGTTGTAAAAGGAAACTTTTCTTTTTAAATTTTCCACTTTAGTGAAGAAATAAAACTGTATCTTATACGCATGTACTGTACTATATCGGCTATGAAGCTTACCGAAATATAAATAAACTTTAATTTATTTTAGTAAAATGCTATAACAACTGCAGTAAATCAGTTAAAATACTACAAAACCATTCTTGAACGCAAACTAACTCTACCATCGATCGTCACCAAAAATATTGAAACCAAATTCTTTACAGGAGCAAATTTTCCAAATATGTTTCTTAAAAAACTTTCCCGATAAATCTTATTCGTTGCAACTCGAGATTTATTTTTAAAAAAATTTTCTTTTGATTTGTTTTTCAAGAAATCTTTCAGAGATTCCATAAGAAGGGGGTCATATTCAGTTCTGTCATTCAGGGACTACAAATCAGCTCAGTGCACTGCACACTTGACGGTGAATCTAAACTCGCTCTATCCACACATGTATGTATATGTATATACATGTATGTAGATGAAGAGGTGTACTATTGAATACACGAAAGGCCTTGGAATCGCCTTTTCTTTTCTCTGTGGGTGTACATCAAGTATATACTGTATATGTATATACTCGTACTTGAATATATGGATATCAATCATGTTCAGAAACCGAAATGTACATTTCTGTTACACACACACACACACACACACACACACATATATATATATATATATATGATGAACAAAACCACGAAGGAAAGGAAACACAAAACGGTGCTCAAGCGCTTTCGTCTAATGACATCCTCAGGATGGGTGTTCCTGAGGATGTCATTAGACGAAAGCGCTTGAGCACCGTTTTGTGTTTCCTTTCCTTCGTGGTTTTATTCATCATAAATATTTTTCACGTGTTACTTTCGTGAAATAATTTTCATATATATATATATATATATAATATATATATATACTGTATATATATATATATATATATATATATATATATATATATATATATATATATATTACTTATAAGCCGGTTTAGCAACTACCTTATTTTATCTTTTCTGGAAAATGTCGGCCTGGAAACCCATAATTTCTTAAAAGCATAAAAGATTACTAATCAGTAATGAGTAGTAAAAAGTAAAAAAAAAGTAACAGCCAGGAAGTTCATTTCCCACGACGTGAGGCTGTGTGCTCCAAGGCTCACCTTTAGCTCGAGTACTGACAGGACACTTGGCCAACTAAACTCAACCCAGTTGCCAGCAGGTGGGAGTTAACCAGAACCTCACAGCTCAGAATCCCCCAGGACAACTACAGAGTTACCGGGCGTCAATAATGATTAGGTTTTGTTTGTGAAATTTTCCTGCTATCACCAAAAATAAAATATTCAGAGAAAATTAAATTTACCAATTAGCAATTTCACATAATTTTTTGAGAGTCTATGCCACCGCATGATATGAAATTAATATGGCATTTATTGATTCGAAATAACGTACGCAGATAACATATGCATCTTTGTGAACGTTGTTGTTTTAATTAAAATGTGAAAAAGGAATATGAATGAACACGGAAGTTTATTGTAGTTCATTTCTGTTTGTGAAATATATAGGTTGTGTATATTACCAATATAAGCCGTTTTCTATACACGAATTTAATTAAATTTGATGAGAAACTCGTATGTATTTCATACAAATCTTCTCTACAGATAACAAATATACAAAAATTTAAGGGAAGGCGTATTTTTTTTACAACATATGTTTTAAAATTTCCAATATGTGTATAAAAAAAAAATTATCCAGTAATTTTCTCTCTCCACCAATAAACAAACAAAATAATTTCCCACTTTTTAGGAAATTTAATTTTTTACCTGTTCTGCTTCAGAAATTTCATAAGGTTATTTTTAGACCAAAATTTAAAAAAGCAATTTTTTAGCACTTCCAAAACTTTGCATATGAATAGTGGCATGTCAGTAAAAAAATAAGAAGGGAATTTCGCTGGTTTAAGGAATTCGAGAGAAACTGCGAAGAATTAAGGGTTTTAAACAATACAACTTTATCATATCTCGCTATACATATTCAAAGCCACAGACTAAAGGCCAAACTTGGTTTCGAGATCTGTAGGCGGATCTAGAGGGGGTTGCCAGGGGGCTTAATTGAAGCAACGGGGCTTAATTTGGAGGCTCCATACATCCTGGTTAAACGAAATTAGGGAAAACGTTTGAATACTTATGTCCAAGTTGCTTCAATTAAGCCTCCTGGTCCCCCTTCGGGATCCGCCTATGTAGAGATAATTTTAATTCGTATAAATTGTTTAATTTCATCTGCTCTCAGCAAAAAGTGATAAACTAATGAACTGTGGGTAGTATTAATGCGTTGAGGGTGACTGCAAATGATCCATACAATTACAAACTCATGTCGTAGATAATCCCACTTTCCCTCCTTCCCATGTGCAACATTGCAATGTTGCATCACCTCACCCTCACCCCTTTATTAAACAGATGCGCCCCCACGGGAGAACACAAAAAAGCTGTGTTACCTGACACCGAGAACCAATCTTTGGCCTACAGACATTCGTTAGTTGAAAAAACATTTCTTCAAAAGCAGCACCACATATGTTACACTAGATTCCTTTAATGCATGTTCTTTTCTAATACCGTAAATTCCCACTGTACGGGAGTCCCACTTACCATGTTTTATCTACAGTAACTTATTATTTGTAAAGTGTTCCTACGGAATCACACACACATACACACACACACACACTCAGACACATTGTGCATCTTTGCATAAGCGAAGTATCGACTTTTTCAAATCCATATATCTAAGAAACTAATTAGCCAAACCTAATTTAACCTAACCTAACCTTATTAGTCTCAGAGAGTGTCCTGCATAGACCGTCCTACATACAGCTGAGTACAGAAGACGTGTAGCTACAGGGAAGCCATTGCTCTCTGAGCCTAATAAGAGGAAACGATACGCGTGGTCCATGCAGTTTGCTTCAAGAGGACGGATCTGCGTATGGAGAACCTGTTGCGATGTGTTCAATCCCAGATTGGTGCAACCTAGTGTGAAATTTGGTGGTTGTTCTGTTAGGATGTGGGCACTCATATGGCACTCTGAAAAAAAAACTAACCGTGCTCGTAGAGGGATGTTTTAATTCACAAGATTATATATCCATCTTAGATAATTAGATAAGAACCTCGTGCCTTTGTTTCGAAATCGTAATTTCACCTAGAAGACATTATGTTTCAAGAGGACGATGCCACATATCCATTCCGTTGCTTTAGGAGGGTGTTCATTTTATTCTAGCAGAGCGTTGTGTATATATATATATATATATAATATATATATATATATATATATATATATGTATATGTATATATATATATATATATATATATATTTTAACTGCAAACAACACACAGTATAATTAATGTAAAGAACGACGCTTGTGTAGAAGAGCGTTCTGCACAAGATGAAGAGGAAGAACGAACAAATGAAAAATGAGGTACCACCCGGGAATCGAACCCGGGATCATCCGATTGCCGGTCAGATATGCTATCCACTACACCATGGACCTCGACCAATCAGAAGTCGTAATTCTCCTACATACGAGCAGAAACCAATGCCCTGAGGGGGCACCTTCGCATGGCGTACATATATACATTTTAACTGCAAACAACACACAGTATAATTAATGTAAAGAACGACGCTTGTGTAGAAGAGCACTCCGCACAAGATGAGGAGGGAGAACGAACAAATTAAAAATGAGGTACCACACAAGCGTCGTTCTTTACATTAATTATACTGTGTGTTGTTTGCAGTTAAAATGTATATATGTACGGCATGCGAAGGTGCCCCCTCAGGGCATTGGTTTCTGCTCATATGTAGGAGAATTACGACTTCTGATTGGTCGAAGTCCATGGTGTAGTGGATAGCATATCTGACCGGCAATCGGATGATCCCGGGTTCGATTCCCGGGTGGTACCTCATTTTTCATTTGTTTGTTCTCCTTCCTCATCTTGTGTGGAACGCTCTTCTACACAAGCGTCGTTCTTTACATATATATATATATATATATATACACACACACCTATATATATATATATATATATATATATATATATATATATATATCGGCTATTGATTGGTGGCGTGGAAAACGCAGTTTAATAATGAACAGGAACACCAGAGAAAATACAAACATCCTTCAAGGTTTAATAGTACCAACGTTTCGGAATGCACTAATTCCATCTTCAGGGCTAAAACAATAAAATTCCAAATCACATACAAAATTACAAAATACAAATTGCTTAATAACAATTTAAAATAAACTTTAAAAAAAAAAATTATAAAAAGTAGCTAAGAAAATGTAAAACATTAAAACTAAAAGGTAAATAAATGTGAAGTTAAAAAGTTAAAATTATAAAAAGTAAAAGCATTAAAACTGAAATGTAAATAAAATAAACTAGTACCTTAACCAAAACATAGCAGATCTATCGATGATTCGTCAGAATTTAGGTCTGGTTTTAGTTTATAAATAAACAGAGACTCCATAATTTTAAGCTTAAGGTCAGAGCTTCCAGCAGCAAGTACGGTGAAATTAGACTGTGAAATTGGGTGGTTATTGTTGTGCGAGTGATTACGTATGAGAGAATTAGGTGGTTTGCCAAGGGGTAAATTTGTACGGACCGATTTACCGAGATGTTCGTAAATACGAGATTTTAAATGTCTTTTAGTTTTACCTATATATGACCCCATACAGTGGTCACACTTGTATTGATAAACTATAGATGACTTAAGAAGTGTAGGAATAACATCCTTGTATTTAAATAAATGGTAAATCGATTTAGACGGGGTGAATATAATTTTTATACACAGTTGTGGGTAGAATTCCTTGAGCAATTTTAAAAGTTTATTTCTAATGTTAAAACTTGAGGTTCCCATATAGGGCAAAGTGAAATACAGGATATCTTTGGGGACTGTAATTAAGTTTCTAGTTGTAGGGCTTATTAGTCTATTTAAGGTTCTGCCTATTGTAGTCTCGACCAGTCTAGAAGGGAAATTATTCTTGGCAAGGAGTTTTCGGATGAAATCTAGTTCATCGTGTAGTTTGAAGTAATCTGAACAGATATTGAAAGCTCTATTGGTCAGAGTCGAGATTAAATTTCGTTTGAAACCTAAAGGGATAAAGGAAGAAAAGTTCATAGTAAGATTGGTAAATGTCGGCTTTCGGTAAACGGAAGTTTCAAAAGAGGAATTAGTTTTTATTATCTTAATGTCCAAAAAGGAGAGAGAGCTATTAGATTCAACTTCTGAAGTAAATTGAATGTTAGGGTGCTTAGAATTAAGGTAATTACGAAAAAAGGGATATGGTCTGGTGATTTAAACAGGAGAAAAGTGTCATCAATATATCTTCTATAAAAAACCGGTTTAAAGTTGGAAGGACACTCATTCAACCATTTGACTTCATGATGACACAGAAACGCGTTAGCTAAGGTGGGACCAAGAGGCAGACCCATTTGAACACCTTCAGTCTGTTTAAAATATTCACCGTTGAATATAAATATAAGGTCTTTCACGGAAAATTTTAATAGTTCTTTCATTTGGCCTCTATTTACTAAATTATTTGTTTCTGGATCTAGCCCAGGCATTATGTATGGACTCCCTAAAATACACAAACCTAATTGTCCGCTTAGGCCAATTTTATCGGCTCTAGGAACTTTTAGTTATAACCTTTCAAAATTCTTGGTTCCCATACTATCACCTATAACTTA
Organism: Bathynomus jamesi; assembly: GCA_023014485.1. Lineage (NCBI taxonomy): Eukaryota > Metazoa > Arthropoda > Malacostraca > Isopoda > Cirolanidae > Bathynomus > Bathynomus jamesi. The sequence continues at coordinate 652,537 of JAJOZX010000631.1, forward strand.
TAATTTGTATACAGCACGGGATTCTTTTTCTTTCGTTAGAGAAATTACCTCATTAAATAATAATTCTTACACAATGGCTAGCTTCGATGTAAAATCTTTATTTACCAATGTGCCTGTTGCAGAAACTATTGATATATGTATTGATAATCTTTTAATAATACTGATACTGTGCAGGGTTTTAATAGAGGCCAAATGAAAGAACTATTAAAATTTTCCGTGAAAGACCTTATATTTATATTCAACGGTGAATATTTTAAACAGACTGAAGGTGTTTCAAATGGGTCTGCCTCTTGGTCCCACCTTAGCTAACGCGTTTCTGTGTCATCATGAAGTCAAATGGTTGAATGAGTGTCCTTCCAACTTTAAACCGGTTTTTTATAGAAGATATATTGATGACACTTTTCTCCTGTTTAAATCACCAGACCATATCCCTTTGTTTCGTAATTACCTTAATTCTAAGCACCCTAACATTCAATTTACTTCAGAAGTTGAATCTAATAGCTCTCTCTCCTTTTTGGACATTAAGATAATAAAAACTAATTCCTCTTTTGAAACTTCCGTTTACCGAAAGCCGACATTTACCAATCTTACTATGAACTTTTCTTCCTTTATCCCTTTAGGTTTCAAACGAAATTTAATCTCGACTCTGACCAATAGAGCTTTCAATATCTGTTCAGATTACTTCAAACTACACGATGAACTAGATTTCATCCGAAAACTCCTTGCCAAGAATAATTTCCCTTCTAGACTGGTCGAGACTACAATAGGCAGAACCTTAAATAGACTAATAAGCCCTACAACTAGAAACTTAATTACAGTCCCCAAAGATATCCTGTATTTCACTTTGCCCTATATGGGAACCTCAAGTTTTAACATTAGAAATAAACTTTTAAAATTGCTCAAGGAATTCTACCCACAACTGTGTATAAAAATTATATTCCCCGTCTAAATCGATTTACCATTTATTTAAATACAAGGATGTTATTCCTACACTTCTTAAGTCATCTATAGTTTATCAATACAAGTGTGACCACTGTATGGGGTCATATATAGGTAAAACTAAAAGACATTTAAAATCTCGTATTTACGAACATCTCGGTAAATCGGTCCGTACAAATTTACCCCTTGGCAAACCACCTAATTCTCTCATACGTAATCACTCGCACAACAATAACCACCCAATTTCACAGTCTAATTTCACCGTACTTGCTGCTGGAAGCTCTGACCTTAAGCTTAAAATTATGGAGTCTCTGTTTATTTATAAACTAAAACCAGACCTAAATTCTGACGAATCATCGATAGATCTGCTATGTTTTGGTTAAGGTACTAGTTTATTTTATTTACATTTCAGTTTTAATGCTTTTACTTTTTATAATTTTAACTTTTTAACTTCACATTTATTTACCTTTTAGTTTTAATGTTTTACATTTTCTTAGCTACTTTTTATAATTTTTTTTTTTTTAAGTTTATTTTAAATTGTTATTAAGCAATTTGTATTTTGTAATTTTGCATGTGATTTGGAATTTTATTGTTTTAGCCCTGAAGATGGAATTAGTGCATTCCGAAACGTGGGTACTATTAAACCTTGAAGGATGTTTGTATTTTCTCTGGTGTTCCTGTTCATTATATATATATATATATATATATTCTGTGCAGTTATTGACGGTACCTCATATAACTGGTCTACAGCCAAAATGCTTCGGAAATAAAAGTAGTCAATCTTTACTAATTTTGGGTCACTGAATACAAAAATGATGCCTAAAATTGCCAATTGGCTCTATTTATAAAGATATTAGGCAACCCTGCACCCTATTAACTGGACTGCAGCTGTCGCGTAATATGTAGACGCCTGTGACACATCGACGCATTGACTCTACTGCGCATGCGCGGTTATATTTTTTTATTTTAATAAATTAATGTAAATATATACATATACCTATATACAATAAAATGTAATTTTAAATTTATCTATTACATTATGTATTTGTAAATTATTTATCAAAAAATAGATTGGATCATTTTAACATATTGCTTCCCATAATGTTTTTGATATTAATATAAATGGAATACTAACCTAACTTAACCTTACCTAATTTAAAATTATTAAAATGCAATGTAATTACATTAATTTATTAAAATAAAAAAATATAACTACGCGCATGCGCAGTAGAGTCAAGGCGTCGATGTGTCACAGGCGTCTACATATTACGCCACAGCATCAGTTCATTCGCGGAAGTCATACAGTGCACCCTCGTCAAACTCTTTTTAGTGTTTGCTTTTGAAACTGAATTTTTTTCAGCCTAATTTGAACAAAGATGCCTCGTAATTGCGTGAACAGTGTAGATAACTTCTGTTATGTTTGTGGAGAATTGACTTTTGCATCACAAAAGCGTGCTATAACCGCCGTGATTAAGAAAGCCTATCACCTTTATTTTGGCTGTAAGATTGGAGATCAGGACAAGAGATGGGCCCCACACATATGCTGCAATACTTGTGCAACAAACCTTCGCCAGTGGTTGAATCGGAAAAAGAAATCTATGCCTTTTGCAGTGCCAATGGTGTGGAGGGAACCAACAGATCATGTCAGCAATTGTTACTTCTGCATGGTGCCTCCAGTCAAGAAAGGTATTTGCAAGAAGAAAAAGTGGATTTTACAATATCCCAATATACTCTCTGCTATACGCCCGGTACCTCACGGCGAAGGACTACCCGTTCCTGAGCCCCCACACTCATTCTCCCTGGAGTCAGAGGACGAGGAGAATGAAGGAACCTGCGAAACTTGTGAGGCTTCAACTTCACAAGACCCTGAATTTGTTTATAACTTGACATCTTCTAAACCGCACATGATAACTCAGAATGAATTAAACGACCTTATCAGAGATTTAGAATTGGCAAAGAGTAAGGCAGAGCTGTTGAGCTCCAGATTGCAGCAGTGGAATCTCCTCGCTGAAAATGTTAGAGTGTGTAAGTTTCGTGACCGTCAAAAGGATTTTGTCCCATTCTTCATCATGGGAGGTGACCTTGTAGCTTGCAACGACATCGATGGTCTGATGGCAGCTCTCAACATTATTCACAATCCTGATGAGTGGAGACTGTTCATTGATTCATCGAAATTGAGTCTAAAAGCTGTTTTGTTGCATGTTGGCAACGTATTGCCATCAATTCCAGTTGGTCATGCAGTCCACATGAAGGAAACATATGACAACATGAATCTGCAACTTTAGAACTGCATAAACTATGACAAACATCAGTGGCAGGTTTGTGGTGACTTGAAAGTTGTTGCTATCGTGCTTGGACTGCAGCCGGGCTACACTAAGTATTGCTGTTTTCTGTGTGAATGGGATAGTCGGGTTAGGACTTCTCATTACATCAAGAAGGATTGGCCACTCAGACACTCATTGGAACCTGGAACAAAAAATGTTCAGTATCCTCCACTTGTAGAATCGAGCAAGATTTTGTTACCACCCTTACACATCAAACTGGGCGTCATGAAAAATTTTGTTAAGGCTATGGATAAAACGGGGGCAGCTTTTAAGTACCTCGGTGGTAAATTCCCAAAGCTCAGTGAAGCAAAAATCAAGGAGGGTGTATTTGTTGGTCCACAGATCCGCGAGCTTCTTAGAGATGAGGAGTTCGACCGTACCCTAGGTGGTGAGGAGAAGACAGCGTGGAATGCTTTCCGGTTAGTAGCAACCAATTTTCTCGGAAATACCAAAGCTGACAATTACAGGGAGCTGGTGGAAAACCTGCTGTTGTCCTATCAAAAAATGGGCTGCAATATGTCTTTAAAGATATATTTCCTCCATTCGCACCTGGAATTTTTTCCGGCCAACTGCGGAGCAGTCAGCGATGAACACGGTGAACGTTTCCACCAGGATATCTCAGCGATGGAGAAACGCTACCAGGGGAAATGGAGTTCATCATTGTTAGCAGACTACTGCTGGACAATAACAAGAGATGCTCCAGAAGTTGAATACAAGAGACAAGCAAAGAAGCGACGGGTTGAATCAATATAAGTGACTGCATTATATAGGTATGTTACTAATATATGGTATCCATATAGCAAAATGTGTAACTTAAATTTTCTTGGAAACTGAGCCAATCGACTGTTTTTATGGTCATATTCGTTTTCAGCACCCCAAAATCCATAACAGGAAACACATTTTATCTCCGAAGCACAAACTTTTTCAAAATTTGTAGACCAGTGTAATTATACATACATACATATATACATGCTGTACATACATTACCAAAATCTCATTTCCCAAAGAATAAGGGTGAGAAGGCAAAAACAACCAGGATGTAAAATACAGAAGGTAGTGAAGAGGAGTAAAGATAAAAACGAAAGGTACACATCCATTCACATAGGCTGTGGTTGCACTTCCAGGCATTGTTAAAAATAGAAGAGACAGATTCCCGAACTTATATACCTCTAACAAACCTCTTCCAATCCAATCGACTTGCAGCCACTTCTCGTGCATCATCCAGATCAAGTCCACGTTTACTTACGCAATCACTCACCATGTTCATCTATCATCTTCTCTGCCTTCCTCTCCTACTTCTACCTTCGCAAACATTCTAATACACTCTTTTCACAATTCTGTCATCTTCCATTCTTTTGAAATGTTCAAGCCACCTTAACACACTTTCCTCAGTTTTCACTTCCATTGACTTCTGAACACCACCTCTTTTCAGAACCACACGATTTCTTACTTTATCAATCCGACGCACGCCACACATATTGTACTTCTCAAATTATCTAGCTCAACGGCTCTTACTCTTGTCTTCTCCCACTCATGTCATATCTGTTTTTCACACACATACAAAAGTGTTGGTTCCAACACACCTTCGTGCAAACATCTCGCAGCATCTCGATCCAGTCTCCGCTTTCTCACAACTACTTTCGGCGCAGCTACCACCTTTCTTCCTTGAGTCACTCTACTGTTAACTTCATCTGCACTCGTCGTATCTCTTTTGTTCAACACACACATCCCAGACACTTAAAATACTCTACTATCTCAAGAGTTTCACTATTCACCCCTACATGACAGTCCGAATTTCCTTCACTGTCCACAATCAATAACTTACTCGTACTCACATTCACTTTGAACGTCCTCTTCTCGCACACGGTAACAAAACTCTTAACAACCTTTTACATATCACAGTCATACTGGGCAAACAGCACAGCATCATCTGCAAACAACAACAACAACTATAACTGAGGTAATATAACTAAGGTGTATTTAAGGTATAAATACAGTACACTAGTGAATCGCAAATTTCTACTTCAGAATCAGCACAACACAGCTCACTCCCTACATCAGACTGAATTATTTTACATAAATCATATACAGGCTTACAACCAAAAGCCTCCATGCCTCGCACCCAACAAACATAATGTAATCTACGTAAGACTCAAACATAGAGAATTTATTGCGAGTCTCCCAAGATTTCAACTCCCCCACAAGTATCCCACTCACCACCTCTGCCAATATATCCCTTTTACTATACGGTATATGATAAAGCATTTTATAATCTCTGTTAATATTAAATTCATCATTAGAATCATTATCCGTTTCTTGCTCTTTAGACCGCTTCTCATTATACCCAAATTTTTCGTTTATATCGGGTGATCCAGATAAATGGGACCCATAAAAAAAGCCAAATATTCTTAATATTTAATTCCTTTCATAAAAACTATATATCATTCGAAAGAGTAGAGTTACAAGTTTATTATGAAATATTTATTTTTTAAAAATGACTCCTTTCAAATGTGCTCCATTAGTTGCCAAGCATTCCAGTGTTCTCGCTTGTAAGTTCTGCATCACTTTTGCAAGTGTGCGGTGGTATGGCCTGTATCTCATTTGTGATGGCGGCCTTCAATTCTTGCAAGGTCGTTGGGTTATTTCTGTAGACCCTACTCTTTAAATATCCCCAGAGATAATAATCTAAGGGAGAAAAATCCGGAGACCTTGCGGGCCATTCAACGTCTCCAAATCTTGAGATTAACTCGCCTGGAAACGTTTGACGCAAAACTACCATGCTTTTATTTTGTTTTGTATCTTATCTTGTCTTGTATTGTCAAAACCTATACAATCCTGTACAACCTTGTAACTATCCTCTTTCGAATGATGCGTATGATTTTATAAAAGGACTTATACTTTAAGAGTTGCAGGGGTTTCTTTTGGGTCCCATTTCTCTGGATCACCCTTTATTATAAAATTTTAAAACGAAACACAAATATTCTCGTTCCGAATAAGTAGTGTAATCATTTATCAATATCTCAAACGCTAAACCTTTCCCCTGTGCCATTGCTTTAGTCAAATTTAACAACTTTAGTACTTAATTAAAATAACAAGAAAGAAACTTTACACTAAATTTATTGAAAGTCTCACAGAAATTAATGACAAGAGCTATGAAATGGAATCAATAATGTAAATATTATATCTCTTTCTTTATTATGATAAAAAGCCTTTACATGTAGTATGACTTTTTTATTTAATCTGATATGAATTTATTAATTTTTTATCTATCTCCAGAATAAATGTGTTCAAATATTCGTCTACCGTGAAAAGTAAATTGGTTGGGAATAACGTTGCAAAACAGGAACAAGCCTGTGTCTACAGCATTCCCTGTAAAAGTTGTGATTTAGTGTATGTAGGAGAAACTGGAAGAAATATTGAAACCCGTATTAAAGAACACAAATATGCCTTCAGAAGTTGTAATACTAATAATGCCATTTTTTATCACGCCAGCCAAAATAATCATGCTATAGATTGGGAATCAAGTAAGGTACTTTATAAATGTAATAATTATGTCTAAAGAAAAATAATAGAATCTGTATGTATAGAACAAGAAGTTAATTTTTATTTGTGCGAAGGTACTTATAAGTTGGACCCTTTAATGAGATTCTTGGTCAAAAAATCCCTTACGGAGTCGGGTGAACGGGTTCTAACCTAAGTGTGAACTTCTTAAAGGTCTCTGGATTGTTTCCTTACTCGCTTTTGGTTCATTCGTTTTTTTTTGTTTTTTTTCGGTAAAATGTAAATGGAATAATAAACGTAAATGTAAATGTAATAATAGAAGTAATAAATGTGGAAATAAATATAAATGCAATAAATGTAATAATAAAGGTAATAAAATAAATGTAATAATTAGTGTAAAGGTAATAATAATAATAAATGTTAAAAAATGTAAATACAATAATAAATGCAGTAATTATGTCAAAATAATAGAATCTGTATGTATAGAACAAGAAGATAGTTTTAATTTGTGCGAATGTACTTATAAGTGGGACCCTTTAATAAAAATGCCCTTCTGGGGTCGGGGGAACGGGATCTAGCCTAGGTGCGAATTTCTTAATGGTCTGTGGATTGTTTCCTTCTCGCCTTCTTCATTCGTTCTTCGGTTTAAAATTTCTGTATAATAAACAACAATGTAATAATCAATGTAATAATAAATTTATAATTTCTGTAATAAATAATAATGCAATATTAAATGTAATAAATTTAATAATAAATGTAATAATTATGTAAAAAAAATAATAGAATCTGTATGTATAGAACAAGAAGATAGTTTTAAATTTGTGCGAATGTACTTATAAGCGGGTCCCTTTAATAAAAATGCCCTTCCAGTGTCGGGAGAACGGGATCTAACCTAGGTGCGAATTTTTTAATGGTCCCTGGATTGTTTTCCCTCTTGTTTTTGGTTCATTCGTTTTTCTGTATCCACCCGAAGAGGATGCCAGTGGGCATCGAAACTATTGTGGAAATAAACTCTGTCTATTAGAGCGGGTTTTTATCATCATATTATCTCCAGAATGTTTCTTTCACACATGCAAATATTCGGACTCAAACACGTTTTCGTTATGCAAATTTCTGCTCACCTTATATTTTCTTTCTGTAGTCGTGTGGTCGCTAACTGCTTGCAATGCTACTAGTCGTGTAGTCGATTCCCATGCGTAAAGTTAAATTCGATGTTATCGTAGCCTTCGTAGTCCCAGAACCTTGTTGTTCCTTCACGTTTTCTTCTTTTCTTCAGCGACGATTCTTCATAAAATTTGTTCAGCCACAAAATCTTCTTTCGGCGAATACGTAAATGTTCTTTCTTCATCAAATTGTTTCTATTCTTCGTATTTTTCTATGTGTTGTTTTTCTTGCAAATTTTCTTTCTTCTTTCTTCTTTCTTCAACGTAACAACTCCTTCCTCTCAAAAATTTTACAAGTTAAACGGCAGAATACCAGATGAATGAAAACGTAGCTGGAACACACCTGACACCATTATTGTATTATGAATAATATCGTTGTGATAGTATTTTTATCTGGGTGTGTTTTATCTTCTCTACACCACGATTTTATTGTTATCATCAGTCGGCGGTCTTCTCTTCGGGTCTGAAGATTCGTACCTCTTCCCAGATGTATTACCCAAATCGTAAACCACCTTTCTTATACGGTTAAGGGTTTAATGACTAAGTCGGTTTGCTATGTACATCAAGTATTATTTAATTCGTATAGTAAATACGATCGAACTCCATGGCTCTGCTCGATCCTTAATATGAGTGGTGTACTCACTCAAAATTTATTAATTTCGGAGGCCTCGGTGTCTCGGCCTTATCTCTCTGCTCCTGACTTGTATTGAGCATTATGATTTCTATAGAGTGAAGCCATAAAATGGGAGATGGTACTTGAAAATGGGGGGGGGGGATGAATATTTAATACGTAAAAAGATTCTTAAGAAAGAAAATGCGTATTATTCATCATTTGAATTCACAGTAAAGTGGGCCCTACAGGCCTGCGGTGCTGGTGCCTTCAGCCTCAGTAACTGTGGTATCTGCGGCCCCCATTTATTCGGTCAATAAAATTATAGAAAAGAACGCAGGCATGAAAATCCTAAGCTTCACAAATTTTTATACAATTTTGAAGCTTAAGATTTTCATTGCTGCGTTCTTTCTTAGCTAAAGTGGACCCTACGGGCCCATTTAGCTAGACCTACGGTGCTGGGGCCTTCAGCCCCCGAAATACTGGGAGAGGGGGTCAATTATTAAGATTCACAAAAGTTCCTCATAAACTTGAAGTAAATATTAAGCTTTCACTTCCTTAATAATTTCTTTTCAAAATCTTCGGTATCCGATTTCAGCTTTTGAAATAATTTGTTTGACAGACTTGACAGACTCTGCCTCAATTATATTATATAGATAGATTTTAACACGCTTTGGTCCTCAAGTTATTGGCTTTTAGTGACAATGATATACCTTGCTTCCTTTTACGTTCCGTTATCCTTGACTATGATGAAACAATTTTTATTATTATTACGGGCAGCAATGTGAAGCTTAAGATTTTCATCACTGAGGTTTTTCTATAGTTTTATTGACCAAATAACTGAACCGACATTAAGTGGGGGGTTCACTTATTTGGTCACTAAAACTAGTCATAAAAATCTTGAGCTTCACAAATCTTGACACAATGTGAAGCTCAAGATTTTTATGTCTGCGTTGTTTTCTATAGTTTTATTGCTGTGCTGGGGCCTTCGGGCACATTAATTGGGGGGGTGGCTGGTTACACATACACTATATTTTTGTTCATTACTCATCACCCCCATCCACCATTCGAAGTTCGGTCGAAATCGGTTCAGAAACGTAAAAGTTTTTCTGCGGACAGACGGACAGACAGACAGACACATTTTCGGTGACTTATAGTAGTAACTAGCAAAAATACCCGTCCTACGGGCGAAATATTCTCTAAGCAAGTTAGAGTTTAACATTTACAATTAGCTCATAAATCACTTAAATTTTAAATGCCGCTTCACAGATTTTACTTGAAGCTCACGAAACAGTTAAATTTCAAGTACAACTTGTCACATTTTTTTTTACTTATCATGGCTTCCGATGCGTAGCTAAAATTTTTGATTGCTACATTCTTTTCTAAATTTATTCACCAACTTGATTTTCTTTATTATTACTAGTACAGTTCCCGTCGCTTCGCTGACCGTTAGACAGGCTAAACTACAGAAAAGAACGTAGCCGTGAAAATTTTGAGCTTCACATTGTGTCAACATTTCTGAATCTGATATCTCCCAAAACCTCCTCACCCCCATTCATGTAACTTGGGGGGCTAACCCCCTCCCCCATTACCCCCACCCCTCCCCATTACCCCACCCCTCCCCATTACCCCACCCCTCCCCCATTACCCCCACCCCCACCCTTCCCCCATTACTGCCCGGGATAAATTTCACAAACAGACAAACAGACAGGCTAAACTACAGAAAAGAACACAGTCATGAAAATCTTGAGCTTCACATCGCCGCCCGTAATACAATTTCTGAATTTTTTCTCACAATTTTTTCTCACAATTTCTGAAAGTGTGACGGACGGACGGACGGACGGACGGACGGACGGACGGACGGACGGACGGACGGACGGCTCTTATTATAGTATAGATTATTATTATTCTCTGCCTGGGGGTGGGCAAGCCTGCCCATTCCCCAGCCGGTCCCAAGCCCGGATAAAAGAGGAGGGTTGGCGTCAGAAAGGGCATCCGGCTGTAAAATTTATTGCCAAAACCAGAGAGGATGGCATGCGGACAAAAGAAGGCTCAAGAGAGAAGACTGGCATGGTATGGGCATGTAATGAGAAGGAACGAGAACTACATTGGGAGGAGGGTGTTATCTATGGAAGTGCCCGGGAGGAAGAAGAAAGGAAGACCGAGGATGAGGTGGAGAGATCGCATCAGGATGGACATGAGCGAGAAGAACCTGACGGAGGAGATGGTGCAGGATAGGGCGGAGTGGAGAAGTATTCGCAACAGCGACCCCATATAAATGGAACTAATAATGCTGCAGAAGAATTACAGGCGGTAATGTGAAGCTCAGGATTTTCATGACTGCGTTCTTTTTTATAGTTTTATCGCGGTGCTGGGGCCTTCGGGCCCAGTAATTGGTGCGGGGAAGGGGGCTGGTCACACATATATTTTCGTTCATTACTCATCACCCCCATCCACCATACGCAACAAAAACACCATCCTATGAGCGGAATATTCTCTAAGCAAATTAGAGTTTAACATTTACAATTAGCTCATAAATCACTTAAATTTTAAATGCAGCTTCACAGATTTTACTTGAAGCTCACGAAGCAGTTAAATTTCAAATACAACTTGTCACATTTTTTTTTTACTTATCATAGCTTTCGATGCGTAGCTAAAAATTTTGATGGCTACATTCTTTTCTAAATTATTCACCAACTTGATATTGAACTAAAACTAGTCATGAAAATCTTAATAAGCTTCACAAATTTTCTTGACATAATGTGAAGCTCAAGATTTTCATGGCCTCGTTCTTCTCTATAGTTTTATTGAGGTGCTGGGGCCTTCTGGCCCAGTAATTGGTGGGGGGAGGGGGACTGGTCACACATATACTATTTTCGTTCATTACTCATCACCCCCATCCACCATACGAAGTTTGATTGAAATCGGTTCAGAAACGTAAAAGTTTTTTCTGCGGACAGACGGACAGACAGACACATTTTAGGTGAATTATAGTAGTAATAATATATCAGGTTATTTCGGGGAACACCTTTTTCTGGATCATCCTCTATTATTTCCAATTTGCTGTCAATCACATTCTCATTCGCGTCGGGCAAGTAAAGGAAGTTCGAAGTGAGAATTTCAAATTCCCGATTCGGGAAATGTGTGGTAAAATTTGGCAATTATGAAAAATCTAAATTAACCCTTTCATGTCTCAATTATGAAATTTTTATTTAAAATTTGGGATTTTTTCCATTTTATGGGAACCACCATTGTTTTAAAATAAATACATGGCTTTGCAGCTTTTTTATGTTTATTCCAAATATATTATTCTTTTTCAGGAGAAATAAAAAATAAGAAAGTTATAGTCAATAAATTTGTGTTATTTATATGAGATGCCACGATGACGTCATTTGTACGATAACGTCATCGTAAGTGCTCAGTTAGGGCCTAATAGCTTATTTCTAATAGTTCAATTCAGTTGTTAATTCACCTTGAATGAAAATATTTGCTTCGACTTGACAATATGGAAAATTATAACCTAATTTGGCTAGCAAGAAATATTACATGTGAAGAAGATGCATTAAAGTTTTTACAACAGAATGATGTTATTCCTAAAACCAAACAATGTAATAAAAAACACGAAATGTCGATAACCAAATGGAATGGCGGTGCTCAAAACAAACGTGCCGAGAAAAGGTGTCTGTACGCAAAAATACTTGGCTAGAGGATTCAAAACTACCTCTTGAAACTATAATTTCATTAATGTATTGTTGGTCTCAAGAGTATACAACGATCAAATTTTGCGAAAAGGAATTCGGCATCTCCCATGGAACAATCGTGGATTATAACAATTACTTTAGAGCGGTAATTAAGTTTTAAACAATTAACCTAACCTACCTAACCTAACTTAAACTATGCAATATGAGAAAATAAAAAAATATTGTATCTTCTTCCGCAGCTTATTATCCCATCTTTACATTGGGTCGCTGTTTTTGGTTCGTCTTCTCCACTCTCCTCTGTCGTATACCACGTCCTCCTCCAAGTCCTTCTCCCTGATGTCCGCCACCACACATTCCCTCCATCTCGTCTTCGGTCTTCCTCTACTTCTCCGTCCCGGCAACTCCATCATCTCCAGCACTCTGCGCCCCACATACTCCTCCTCTCTTCTCCTGACGTGTCCATACCACCTCAGCCTGGCCTCCTGCACCTTCTTAGATGCTTCCGCCACCTTCACTGTTCCCCTTATATGCTCATTTCTGACCCTATCCCTCCTCGTCACTCCACACATCCATCTCAACATCTTCATTTCAGCCACATCGATTTTTCTTTCATTGCTCTTCTTCATTGGCACAGTCTCCATTCCATACAACATTGCCGGCCTCACCACTGTTTTGAATACCTTTCCCTTCAGTTTCACTGGGACCCTCTTATCACAGAGCACCCCTGATACGTCCCTCCAGTTCTTCCACCCCGACTGTATTCTACAGTTTATCTCTCTCTCTGCTCCCCCCTCTGCATCCACTGTTGACCCCAAGTATTTAAAATACTCCACCGTCTTAACACGCTCTCCACTCAATGTCACTTCCCCTCCTCGGTCCTGCTGCACATCACATCTCATATATTCGGTCTTCTTTCGGCTAATTCTCATCCCCCTACTTTCCAACGCCTCTCTCCAATTTTCCAACTGCTGTTCCACCTCCTCTTTCGTCTCCCCACTCAACACAACATCGTCTGCATACATCATGCACTACGGCGCCTCCCCTCTAATCCCGTCCGTCAACACATCGAATACCACATTGAAAAGGAAGGGGCTCAAGGCTGATCCTTGGTGCACACCAACTTCCACCCCAAAGCTCTCCGACACACCCACACTACTCCTCACCTTAGTAGTTACTCCCCTGTACATCCCCTTGATCAGTTTAACATACTTCTCCGGTACCATCTTTTCCCTTAAGCATCTCCAAACTTCCTGCCGTGGTATCCTATCATATGCCTTCTCCAAGTCAATAAAAACCATGTGCAACGCCTTCTGCCCCTCTCTGTACCTCTCTGCCAACTGTTTCAATGCAAAAACTGCATCTGTCGTTCTCCTTCCCGGCATAAATCCAAACTGTTCCACTGACACTTCCGCTTCGTCTCTCAACCTACTCTCCACTATTCGCTCCCATATCTTCATTATATGTGATATTAGCTTGATCCCTCTATAATTCGTGCAATCTTGTACATCTCCCTTCTCTTTGAATATAGGCACTATGATGCTGGTCCGCCACTCATCCGGAATCACCTCAATCATATTGTATAAATAATAAAATATTAATGACTATAACCTTCTTATTTTGTATTTCTCCTGCAAAAGAATAATATATTTGGAATCAGCATAAAAACTGCTCCAGAACAATATATTTATTTAAAAAAATGGTGGTTCCCATAAAATGGAAAAGACCCGGTTTTGTTTATTATTTATATTTTAAAAGAATGTGTTTATTAATAGGTTGTAATTGTCAAACTACTACTAATTAAATTTAACTGTAATTATCCATTTGATTAATTAGTATTAATGAAGTAGTTTTTGTACATTCTTGTTTAATTATTAACTTGGAGTTTGTAAGTTTGTACAAAAGTTAATGAGGATGATTTTTAATGTTTTAGGCCTTTTAATTGCGGAACTGGAGCTTGGCTTCGCCTGGTGACGCTGCGTGGGTTTTGGTTGGCCATCATTGAGCCTAACGCATTACCAGGTTATCCTAGTGTAGTAATTACAGGCATACATCCCTAGTAATACGAATACTATAACTTTTTCTTTAGCTTAGGCTTGTTTATTAGGAAATAGTGTATACGATTTGTTTATTTAACTTTTGTATTACATATAGCTAGTTAATAGGATGTACCAGATAAATTGTCATTATTTAACTGTTTCTTTTGCCTTGAACAACGTAATTAAGCTTCAAAGTAATTTAGTAAGTTAGTTATAGTGATAAGGATAATCCTCAGCTCCCTTAATGGTACTCTTCTGAACCCGCGCATTTAATTAGTAAGCCTGTATAACGGCGCACCACTTCCGCCTTCGTAGAAGCTTGGCGGCCCCTCCCGTGGGGTATACACGGCTGAAGTTAGCACGGGTGGGTTGAATGTAAGCATTTAGCTTTACCCACACTGTCACACATTTTCTTTTACGGAATGGATCGATTTCAGAATTGCTTCATTTGAGATTCTTACTCCAGAATTTCTTGCTCTTGGACGAAAAAGACGAGAAAAACAAAAATTGTAATATGCGCGTGAACATGGTTGTGTAAAGGTGTGTAAGTAATTAAGCAAAGGAGGATATAGTATGTGCTTGTGTGTGCGTGCACGCGCGCACGCGTACAAAGATGAACACTTGTGTGTGTGTATATATATATATATATATATATATATATATATATATATATTAGGGTGGCCCTTAGTTGTATGTGATTTTCTGAAATGAAATATTTTTCATCTCCCAACCTCCAAAGTTGTTCTAATCCATGTAGAAATGCTCTGTGTACAATTTCAGCTCAATCAGACAATATTAAGATGGCCCCCAAAGGCCCTAAAGTTTCAGATTTTAACAATATTGATATTTTTTCATATAAAACCGTTTTTATCTTCTTTACAGTGTTTTATTCGAAAGAAATATAGAATATGATCGAAAGAGAATTCAATTTACAATAAATTTAGTTATAACCATTATTTACTTAAAACCAAAATTGGACGAGATATTCACGGAAATTGAAAAGTATCATAAGTGCGTAAAAAAACCGCTTCTGGAAGGTTCTAGAAAGTTCTGCGCCTGCGGCCTATATAAGCGGCGTCCCTCAAAATTCACTTTCGATTATGCTTTGTGATTATTTTCCCAAACAATGTTTGCAAATGAATTATAAAGGTTTTATATTAGAAATACCAATTATCGGTGAATTTTGAAACTTTAGGGCCTTTGGGGGCCACCTTAATATAGCCCAATTGAGCTGAAATTTTGCACAGAGCACTTTCTTATATATTGGAAGAAGATTAGGGGTTGGGAGCAAGTAATTTCAAAAGTTAAAAAATAGGGGCCACCCTAATATATATATATATATATATATATATATATATATATATATATATATATATGACTATCTGATAACGTAAAAAGTGTAATACAAAATAGTTGTCATGGCAGCCACCAGTAAAAACAAAGGGGCATATCAAGATATATAACGGTGAGGGGACCATATCCAGGGAGTCCTATGAGAATACAAATTGTATGTTGCAAAAGGAATAGAAAAGGGTGAATTGGGTCATTTCCGAATTCGTGACAAAATTTTTCGTCCTCTCAAACCAACTATACTCTGTGTGTGTGTGTGTGTATATATATATATATATATATATATATATATATATTAGGGTGTGCCCATTGTATATATGACAAAATTTTAAAATTGACTTACAGCTTAGCACACAATGTGAATTGGTTACATATCGAAACAAAACTTTTCAGGAAAAATCTTGTTCAATTTAATGAATATTAAGTGGGTGCTCAACGACTTCAAAAGCTCAAGTCTAAACCTGTCATTCTCAGTCACTCGCGAACCTTCTGTCGGTGCAGATAGGCAATGCTTATTTTTCTCACACGCTCACAAACACGCTTACATGTATGTATACGTATTAGAGGCCTGCGCGGGTTGCCCGCGGGTGCGGGTACCCGCGGGTACCCACATTGCGGGCGTGATGTGAGCCCCACTTCAAAATACTTGCGGGTGTGGGTACAACATAGCGGGTGCGGGGCGGGTGCGGGTCAAGTTCAGGTGCCCGCGCAGACCTCTAATACGTATACAACCATATATATATATGTATATAATTGTGTTTTTCTGTAACAACCATATATATATAATTGTGTTTTTCTGTTTCAGATTTTCAGATAGTGTTTAGAATATGATATTCGATCCTTATAGTGGTTAAACAAAATTATGTCTTCTACAAGAAGTAAAGAAGCTGTTTATCTGTTAGAAATTCCATTTGCGCACCTACCAGAGACAAAACTATCACTAAAAAAGGAAATTTTGTCAGTTTATTTTTTCCATTTGCAAGAAGAAAAATGCTCCCGTAAGGAGTCTATAAATTTATTAGCAGAGGAATTGATGAATATATGGGACAAGGCAAAAATTGCAACGAGCCACAAACCTTATGTTATCAAACTGATTAATAAACTTGTTGATGATTATAATTTATTGAAAAAGAATAAGAGTAGGAAAGCAGAGACTCAGTGTTCAAAGGAACAAAAGTTTGTCGAATCTCTAAGTACATTATTTGACATTGCTCATCAAAATGTACTATCTCTAACCAAAAGAGAGGAAGACCGTGCTTTTCTTATTGCTCAAAGACAGAAAGGCCGACCAGGTTATATGGCAGATATAGACAAGAAAGAAGTCAAGAAACAGCAACGAATCATGAAGTGAGAACGAGTATTGGAATCACAGCGTTTGAAAGCTCATTCAGAAATGAGAAGATATTTGCCTTCCCTCAACTTCAACCTACAATACTGATAAAGCTCTATAGGAAGTTTCAATTCGTAAGGCACCTAAACGAGGCACTAAACAGATAATTGATAAAGCAGTTGTCTCTGCACTGGACAGAACATCAACAAGAAGTAGAAGTGCAACGCATATTATCAGCGCCGTAGCACAAAGTCTTGGACATGACGTTGGTGATATGGTAATTAGTCACATGGCCATTCATCGGGCTAGAGCCAAATATCGGAAAACTAGTGCGCTGGAAATAAAAAACTCCTTCGGCAATGCTCATGTCCCTTTTGTTTTACACTGGGATGGCAAAATGTTACCAGACCTCACAAGTCAAGATCAGACAAATGTTGATCGCTTACCAATCGCGGTTTCTGGAAATGGTGTTAAAAAATTACTGAGTGTCCCAAAACTTCCTGATTCCACTGGAGAAACGGTCGCTAAAGCAGTAATTGAAACAATTGACGAGTGGAATATCACACAAAATTATTGCCTTAAGTTTCGATACCACTGCCAGCAACCACTGGACAAAGGGCAGGTACATGCACTATAATAGAGCAATACCTTAAAAAGGATATACTTTTTCTGGCATGCAGACATCACATTCATGAGCTTGTTTTGTGCAAAGCATAGGACATACTTTTGAACGATAACTCAAAATCTCCAAACATAGAGATTTTCAAGCATTTCCAGAAATTCTGGCCAAAGGTCATTTAACCCTTTCAGTCACTGGGTACCCAATTTGGTAGCTGAAAAATAAACCATATTGGTTCTTATATACCCACACATAAAGGCAAATTTCTTTTTTACCCTATGTCATAATTCATGATCGAAAGGGTTAAAATGAGTATCGGCCTATTACCCATGCAGTTGTCGGCGCAGAAGAAATTATTGCTCTTAAAGATGACATTATCATGTTCGCAAACGCAACCCTACACGAACAACAGCCTCGGGATGATTATCGAGAGCTTCTGGAGCTCTCAATCATATTTTTGGGCGGGATTCCAATCATAGGTATTTCTTTTAAGCGCCCAGGTCCTGTCCATCGAGCAAGATGGATGTCAAGAGCCATTTACTCTCTCAAAATGTGGTTGTTTAGAAATCAATTCGATCTACAGAAGGAAATACCAAATTTGAGATTAAAAGGAAATACAGCTTCAGAAAGGAAATGGGTAAACTTTTTAAATTTTAATATATTTCTTGTAAAGATATATTTAAAAGCATGGTTCCAAAGCTCTGTGGCCATAAAGGCTCCAGCAAATGATCTGAAGCTCTTTCAAGAGCTGAACTGCCTTAGAAATCAAAATCTATCAAATGCTCTTACTACTGTCTTTGGACGCCACTTGTGGTACTTAAATGAGGTAAATGTTGCTCTTGCATTTTTTGATCCAGAGATATCATTTGATGTCAAAAGGATGATGGCCAAAAATGCAAATGAAGTTCCTTGCCATGAAGATTTTGTGCGTAGGGTTCAGCCCTTTGATTCTTCTCACAAAACTTTACATGATTTTTGCACGCAAAGAACCAAATCATTTTTCACAATCACAGGAGTATTTCAGTTTCGGCACATTACAATGCCACAAAAGAAATAGTTAAAAATTTGAGAGTTGTAAATGATCTTGCAGAACGTGGTGTGGCTCTCATTACGAAGTTCAATGCAACACTAACAACAGATGAAAATCAAAAACAGTACCTTTTGCAGGTTGTATGTAGAACACCATAGGAAAGAAAACCCCAAAGCCAAGAAATATTACTAAAAAATGTATGTTAATAAGTGTTATTCAAAAAATATACTGTGGTTATTTTATGTGTAAAATATATTATGTGTAGTTTTTGTATAGGCCTACAAAGAGATTAAAAAAGATAGGCTTAAGTGAATGTTCAGAAGACTCCAAAAGTATATTTATGTTAAATTTTGAAAATAATTAAGCTCAAGTTGAAATAAAGTCTTAAAAGTATGGAATTTATTTAGTTATGGTACAACTTTTTTGAAGTGGAACTTTTCAGTGAATTGAGCACCCTGTTGATATTAACTAAATTCAATAAAATTTTGTCTATATTAGTTAATCATTCATTGCCACAAAATAAAGATATGTGGTATTAGAAAAAATAAAGTTTAATTTTAGGCACACCCTAATATATATACACACACACACACACACACACACACACACACACACACACACACATACAGGGTGTTTCATAACATGTGGGATGCACTTTCAGGATGGATTCAGGACCTGAAAACAATGAAAAAAGTTTATATAAACATATACCCGAAATCGCTTTGTTTCCGAGTTACAGCTCGTTTTGTGTTCCAGCAATTCTTTCCGCAAACAGTTGACAAACACTGCCTGCCGATAATGTTTGTGTGTGTGTACGAGACTTATTTCATGTATGGCATTGACGATTGTAATGTTTCGTACTCTATGACATGTTTCAGTATCGTTGACTGTAGAGCCATCAGTCAGTCGGAGGTACATCGCGGTGTTTCACTGTTCGTATTCGTAACTTCTTACCGTGAATAAGTGCAGTCCAGTAAAAAAAAAAAACTTAAGTTTCTGTGGTATTCAATGATAGTGTGCATTTGAAGTGAGAATGATGGCTTATTCAAACAGAGAAATGGCAGATATGTATCTCGTGTATGGACTTGCCGAGTGTAATGCGGCTGCAGCAAGACGTCTGAATGCTGAAAGGTTTCCGAATCGCCGTCTGCCAAATAAGACCTTTCAGAGAATTGACGAGCGTCTTGGTGATACAGGATCATTCAACAAGCGACTTTCAGATGGTGGTAGACCAATCAGCGCCAGAACTGTTGAGTTGGAGGAGCGGGTCCTGAATCGCGTGGAGGAACATCCTTGTGTCAGCACCCGAAGGATAGCAGCAGCAGAGTGTGTAAGATACACAACTGTGTGAAGAATTTTACCGGAACAACAGCTTTACCCATATCACATTCAGAGAGTACAAGGCTTTACTGAAGCTGATTTCTCACCACGAGAGGCTTTTTGTACTTGGTTCCTTCAACAGTGTGCTCGTAATCCTCTTTTTCTATCCTCCGTGTTTTCTGATGAGGCTGCCTTCACAAGAAATGGCGTGATCAATTTTCACAACATTTATCACTGGGCCGAAGAGAATCTGCATGCCATTATCCAGTCAAGGCACCAACAACAATTTGGTATCAATGTATGGGCGGGACTTATTGCCGACAACTTAATCGTTCCTTTTGTTTTGCCTGGAAGATTAACAGGAGAATCCTATTCCAATTTTTTAAGGAATGATTTTAGCGATTTACTACATGAAGTTCCTCTTGGTTTCCGACGTCTATGTGGTTTATGCATGACGGCGCTCCGCCTCATTTTAGTCGAATAGCCAGAGACTACTTGGATGACCATTTCCCTGATAAATGGATAGGCCGTGGAGGACCCATTGCGTGGCCTGCTGGCTCCCCGGACCTAAATCTCCACTATTTTTACCTGTGGAGTCATCTGAAATCCATCGTTTACGTGACACCCATTGACAACGTTGAAATGCTTCGCCAACGTGTAGAACAAGGATGCCAGAAAATGCGAGCAATACCTGGAATGTTTGAACGCGTCAGGCAGTCTATGACGAGGCGTGTTCAGGCGTGTATTCAAGAGCAAAGGCGGTCATTTTGAGCACTTCTTTTAAAGGCAAGGCGGATACTTGCTGCAATACACAACGGGCTGTAGCTCGGAAACAAAGCGATTTCGGGCATATGTTTATATAAACTTTTTTCATTGCTTTTAGGTCCTGAATCCATCCTGAAAGTGCGTCCCACATGTTATGAAACACCTTGTATATATATATATATATATATATATATATATATATATATATATATATATATATGAAAATTATTTCACGAAGGTAACACGTGAAAAATATTTATGATGAATAAAACCACGAAGGAAAGGAAACACAAAATGGTGCTCAAGCGCTTTCGTCTAATGACATCCTCAGTGTTCCTGAGGATGTCATTAGACGAAAGCGCTTGAGCACCATTTTGTGTTTCCTTTCCTTCGTGGTTTTATTCATCATATATATATATATATATATATATTCATGAACTGCCACAATAAAATGAAAACCTTCCTAAAGCAACGGAATGGACATGTGGCATAGTCCTCTTGAAACATAATGTCCTCCATGACAAAGGCACGAGGTTCTCATCCAAGATCGATATATGTAATCTTGTGAATTAAAACGTCCCTCTACGAACACAAGGTCTCGGTTTTTCACAGTGCCAAATGTCTGCTCTCACCCTAACAACACAACTACATTTCACATTGGGTTGTACCAATTTGGGATTCAACCCATCGCAACAGGTTCCCCATACCCCCCAAGATCCGTCCTCCTGAATCAGGCTGCTGGAATCTTGATTCATCTGAGAAGATAGGTCAGGTTTGTTGCCCCCTTCCTCTCGAGTATATATATATATATATATATATATATATATATATATATATATATATATATATATATAAAATATATATATAGTGGTGGCGCAAAAGTCACGCATCATAAGAATTTTCGGTGTTGACTATATAGAAGAGAGGGTGAGCTTCGTTTTAATGCATGTAATACCAGGTACAACAAATCGATGAAACGGTACAGAATTTAAATTCTGTACCGATTAATCGATTTGTTGTACCTGGTATTCCATACATTAAAACCAAGCCAACCCTCTCATCTATTTTTAATTTCGAGGCCATCCCCTACCTAAAAGAAAAAAAAATCTATTGTAGTTAACACTGAAAATTCCTATGATCCGTGACTTTTGAGCCATCCTGTATATAAGCTAAAGAAGGGGGCGACAAGTCTGACCTCCGTGAAATGATGAATCGTCGCAAGAAACACCTGAGATGGTTAAACTGCTTATATTTATCCACAATTATTTATGTTCCCTTTCATGGGAGTTCCGTGAACGATGGACCTACCTTGAATGCGGGCTTGTCACGAGTCATGTTGAACAGTGACCTTCCTTCCTGAGAAATCTGAAGGTGAAAAACTTGCTCAAATCCTCCATTGTTTCCAGGCACGCAAAGAAGCTTAATGGATGTCCTTAGACGACGTGTGAGAGTACAGTTGTGGGTGCATCTGGCTTTCCTGAGAGAACAAGAAGTAAACAACGGATTTATTTTATTTCTTATCCACACGAGAGGATTTTATATTATATATATATATATATATATATATATATATATATATATATATATATATATATAGAGAGAGAGAGAGAGAGAGAGAGAGAGAGAGAGAGAGAGAGAGTTACAAGGACTTACAAGGAAAAGAAGTACCTCAAAAGGCCTTGCGGCCCATACCGAGGAGGTACCAATGGCAACGGGTGCCAGGGAGGATTTTCTGCACCCTCAAATAGTGTACAAGATTTGGTCTAACCTTTTCTTGAAATGATCTACAGAGGAACTGTTCACAACTTCCGAAGGTAACCTGTACCACGTGTCACAGATCTTATAAGTAAAGTAATTCCCACACACACTAGTCCTAAACCGTTTCAAATCCAACTTCCAACCATTGTTGCGAGTTGGGTTATCATTTAAAGTAAACATGTTTCTAAAATCGACATCGTTGAACCAGCGTAATAGCTTGAAAACCTTGATGAGTTGACCGCGCAGCCTCCGAGTTTCCAGCGAAAACAAGTTCAGGGCGCGTAAGCGTCGATTGTGGCCCATATGCCTAACGGAAGGGATTAACTTTGTGGCCCTCGCCTGCACTCGCTCCAGCCTCTCAATATCTTTCCTGAGAGTGGGTGACCAGAACTACACAGCATACTCCAGGTGCGGCCGAACCAGAGAATTGTGCAGAGAGAGCACAGTCTCCTTGTTCCGAAACTGAAATTGCCTCCTGATATAACCCAACAGCTTCTGGGCTTTCTTTTCCACCTCTACGCACTGTTTGGTAAACTTAAGGTCGCTGCTAATTAGCACACCCAAGTCCTTTTCCAAATCAGTGGCCTCGATATTACTCCTCAACATCGAGTAGTCCGACTTGGGATTGGCGTAGCCAGTGTGCATCACCTTGCATTTACCCAAGTTAAACGGCATTTGCCATTTTTCCGACCACTCTCCTCTCCTACGTAGGTCCGCACGCAGTTGCTCGATCGCTTCGAGCGTCCCAACATTGGCCCCAAGCTTGGTGTCATCAGCGAATTTGGCGATCCGACTGACGATGCCACCGTCGACATCATTTATGTAAATGATAAACAACAGTGGCCCCAAAACGGAACCCTGAGGAACCCCACTAGTGACCGAGGCCCAACCCGAACTAACCCCTTTAATTACAACCCTCAGCCGCCTATTCTTCAGCCGGTTTTCAATCCACCTACCTACTTCCCCACCGATACCCAGCGCGCGCACTTTGGCCATTAGCCGGCGGTGAGGTACCTTATCAAAGGCTTTCTCAAAGTCGAGATAAAGTATATCAATCGCCCTACTTTTATCATACTCACTCAACATGACGTGGAAAAACTCGAGCAAGTTGGTGAGACATGACCTATGCCGTCTAAACCCATGTTGGGAGTCCCCAAACAGCTTGTAGGAATCCAAATGGTCAACGATCCTATCCGCTATTATCCCCTCTAATAATTAACTACAACCGAAGTGAGACTAATGGGACGATAGTTCCCTGGACTTTCGTGATCCCCTTTCTTAAAGATAGGGGTCACGTTGGCTTCCCTCCAGTCACCAGGCACCTGGCCCGTCTCCAACGATTTGTTGAAGACTGTAGCCAGGTGGGGAGCACCTGGTCGCGCACCTCCCGCAACACTCTGGGGAGAAACTGATCTGACCCAGGAGCCTTAAACGCGGTCAGTTTGTCTATTCTATCGGCAACGACTGTAGCGGTACATCGAACACTATCCAGGCCAGCACCTTCGTGCCTGACGCCTGGCACGGGGATGACGCGGGTGTCCTCCCTGGTGAACACTCCCGCAAAGTACTCATTAAGCACATTAGCGATGTCCGCGTCGGAGGTCCGCAGAACGCCACTTCGGTCCTTTAACGGACCTATCATGCTTATAATGGGCTTTCTACTATTAACATAACTGAAGAACTCCTTAGGGTTCCCCTTGCAAAGGCTTGCCACCCGTAGTTCTTCGTCACGTTTCGCTAGCCTAACCTTCGCTTTCACTTCCCTACACAGGCGGACATACGCCTCAGTGTTCTCATGGGAACGATTGGCCTTCACCCTCCTATACGCGGCTTTCCTATTTTGGATAGCCGAAGCGATGTCACGACTGAACCACTTAGGCTGCGTTGAAGCAGGGGTGACCGGTTTTGAGGGTATGGCAGCAGACTGCAGCACCCTAAATTCGTCCCGAAATGCACTCCACACTCCCTCAACATCTCCGCCGACCTTTAACCCCATCTCACCTACGCTATTCCGGAGGCTAACAAAGTCCGCCCGCTGCAAATCGAGCTTACTGCCTCTCGAGTTACTACGCTTCACCCGAGGGACGCAGACACGGAACCTAATCAGACCGTGATCCCTCCCGCCCAACGATTCGTCAATGGTGAGGCCAGTGACGAGGTTGTCTTCGGTCGTGAATACTAAGTCTAGAACGCTTTCGTCTCGTGTAGGCTCATTAACCCACTGAGTGAGGAAGTTCTCATCAGCAAAGTCAAATAGCCTCCTCCCTTCAGCATCAGCAGTCTTGTCTTCCCACTTTATGCCGCGACAGTTGAAGTCTCCTAAAACTACACACACCGTATCCCCTAGCAGGCTACGGAGTTCGGTGTACAGGGATGTATCTTCCTCGAGGAGGAGATGCGAAGGTCTGTACACCAAGATTAACCTATAGTTCGTCCCTCCCACGTTCAGATCGACGCCAAGCAGCTCCCGTTCCTATCGGAACTGGCAGTCAACCAGACTCAACGTGTCCCTCACGTATATTAGTACCCTTCCACCCTCCTTACGGGTGCGGTCTTTGCGAAACATTCTATACCCGGGAATTTCGAACTCCCCAACGTAGTCCCTACGATCAGTATGAATCCAGGACTCGGTGATAGCAACGATATCCTGGTATTCTGATGCTAAGAGCGCCCGTAGCTCGCAAAACTTATTCCTAATCGACCAAGCATTAAAAAGCATTGCACGGAGGGAGCCTTCCTTATTCTGACCGCCCCCTAGCACGACCCGTTTCCCGAACAGCCAGGGATGTCGGAAGTTGAAGAGCCCTCATCAACGAGGAGGCAACTTCCGCACCATCTAGGACGTTTTGGCGCCGACATTTTGGCGCTGGACGTTTTGGCGCCACCGTTTGCGCGCGGAGTCGGTTTGGCGCCTCCGTTAATTAGTATTAAGTATTAAGTAGTAATACTTGGTTATTAACCTGAAGTGCTGTCTGTCTTTTCAGATAAGTTGTGTTGTTGCCCTTAATAGCATAAATGTCTGAAAATATATCAAGTAAGAAAGGGAAACAGAAGTTTTCACATAATGGATATTTGTATGTGTTTGATAAATGTAGCAAGCGCGACCCTTCGTTACTTTTTTGGCGGTGCCAGCAAGAGTCAGTGTATTATAAGGTGTATATTAGGGTTATGACTTTTTAATTTTTTGTCATACATATTGTTTCCTGTATCATCAATCGATGAACTTTTGCTTGAAAACAATAAAAAAGGGTCTAATTCTTCAGAATTAAAAAAAAATGTCACCCCGAAGCAAATATAGTATATTAGTATATTCGAGACAGCTGCATTGCACCATTCTAGATTGGTTACCTAGTATTTTCTTGAATATTCCGGAATATTCCAGAAATACACGTGTCTGCCT
Source organism: Bathynomus jamesi (assembly GCA_023014485.1). Lineage (NCBI taxonomy): Eukaryota > Metazoa > Arthropoda > Malacostraca > Isopoda > Cirolanidae > Bathynomus > Bathynomus jamesi. Next base: position 678,383 of record JAJOZX010000631.1, read on the forward strand.
TAAGCCACGCCCTCTCTGGCCTCTATATAAGTGTTGCCGGATGAGGGTCTCGCGCATTCGCTCCTCAGACAGTGCTGGTGAACAGAACACATCACGTGCAATTTACCATTAACGGAAAGTACTTGTTCCAAGTGAATTTATTTATCTCAGGTTATCTATCTTACAATGTCGCATAAGAGAAGTGCTATTGAATGCGAAAAGGGCAAAGAAACTTGGACGAAGAATCTGGTGCAGTTTCAGAACTCACACAAAAGAAGAAACGTCTCATCAGAAATGTCACCTCTTTTCGAAAGAAGCCGCTTGCCTCTCCAAATACATATTGCTGGAAGATACCTGTTTCTAGGCAACAATGTAAAAAGTAGAAAAGACCGGGCAAAGGTGATTTGTAATGAAGTCATTCAATTATGGGATAAATTTAATTTCCCACATGTGTCTAATCAAGTTGTTCAAAGCAAGATCGAGAAAGTCTTGAAGACATATGATGAATGTGTACGGTGTGGCAAGTATTCAATACTGGATGAACTATTTGATATCACAAAATTAGATGGACAATGGCTATGCAGTGAGGACAAAAAGTTTTACGATCTGCAAAAGGAGAACAAAGGTGAAGTGGGATATGTGACTGAGAAACTAGCAGGCAAAGAAACTATCCATTCATCAAAACGAATAAGGAAAACCTCCAGTACTTGCGTGGCGTCCAATTCTTCTGCCATCGAGTCCATCGATGTGTTAGATAGTGATGCAATAACGAGTGAAACAGAACCTAGTGACCATGAAGATGACTGTGAATCTTCCGCAAGAAAGCCAATGCGTAGACATTATAGCAAAACTGCAATTGCAACCAATTTAGTAATATATTCAAAATTATCAACAAGCAAAGCTGCAAAAGTCTGCAAACAGCTGTCAAATGAAGGAATCAATATACCAACACCATCTCAATCAGGTATTTACAAATCAACGTTCAGAGAAGCAGTTCGACTGAAAGAAGAAATGAAAGAAACGCTGCAACTAGAAGATTGGTCATTGCATTTTGATGGTAAACATATTGATGCTAAGGAATATCAGGTGGTTGTTCTGAAAAATGAAAACAGAGAAGTCAAGTTAGGTGTGTTGTGTTTGCCAAATGGCAAAGCTGAAACTATCTCTGATGGAATACGGGCTCTTCTGGATGAGCATAACTTATGGAGCAGCATAAAAATGATGGTAGCAGATACAACAAGTGTCAATACAGGAAAATTGAATGGAGTTATAGTCAGACTACAAAGATTGTTTGCAGAAAAGGGGCTTCATAAGCCACAATTCATTGGCTGCCAGCATCACGTACTGGACCGAATACTTGGAGGTAATAAAACATCACCAAACATTGATTACCCTTTTGTTTCAGACATCATGAAGAAATATGACGAACTTAAAGCAAATTTTGAAAATGGCGAGGAAGAGATTTGTGAAAGTTCAGGATGGCGTGATGACATGAAGTTTCTGTTTCATTTAACACGTGTTTTTCGGTTTCTTGAAGAAAATGGCAGATTTCCAAAGGTACATTTTCGAAAAATACCAAACATCAGCAACGCCAGATGGAATTCAAGAGCAATATTAGCAATCCTAACCTATATACTTAATGTAATGTTATAATGTTATAATGTTTCAGACCAACAAAGACCCTAGGATCCACTCATGGCTGGTCTACCTAACTGTGTTCGTAATCGTGAATTGTGTATGTCCTCCGTGGTGGCGGAGGGGACCTACAATTTTACGTGGGTTCCGAACCACAAGAACATAAGAATTTTATGTAAAAACTGCCGGTAAATTGGCAACGACCAATTTTTACGAAACTAAATAATTATCAATTTAAAACCAATTAATTATCGATTTAAAACTAAAGATAGAATCTCTGGATCCAGAGGATCAAGTCATAATAGACTACTTTCCACAAATATGTTACACTCTATATCTATTTATAACGGACATGCAAATATATCAGATCCAAAGAATCCAGTCAATTTCATTACGGTATCCATCAAGTCACGGTCCATATCGATTGCGGACCAAGTCAAAATCTACAATCATATACATTACAATATATACACTTACGAGAGAAAGTGTAGGTGTGGCTGTAAAGACTGTACAGTAATGTAGAAATGTGTGTGCACCCATTTTGGGTCTCCCATTTAAAGGTGTTTGTGGGGCAAGTGAAGATCATGAGTTTTTCAATACCTCACAGTACTATGGGGGGCACCGCTCGGCAGAGGAATCTCTTTAAATGGGGTGTGTAAGGACAGAGAGTATCCCCTAACCGAAGACGCTGCCTCGCTATATCCCACAACACTTGTGTTGAGCTGTGGGATCTATCCCCACAAAGCCTTAATTTTACTACCTTAAACTATACCCTTTCTATCAACATGCGCGTCTAATCGATTTTTAAACATGTTTATAGACGTGCTACTAATTACTTCTACCGGCAAACTATTCCAGCTATTTACTATTCTATGCGTAAAAAAGTTTTTCGCAACTGCTGTCTCGAACCTTCTACTTGTCAACTTACACCCGTTATTTCTAGTCCTATTATATTGAGATATTTCGAAAAAGCTATCTCTATCTACGTTATCGAACCCATTCATAATTTTGAAAACCTGGAGTAGATCACCCCTTAACCTCCTAGTCTCGAGTGTTGTCAATTTTAACTCCTTAAGCCTATCCTCGTACGACTTTGACCTAAGCGACGGAATCATCTTAGTTGCTCCTCTTTGAACTCTTTCGATTTTGTCTATATCTTTGCGCATATGCGGATTCCAAAATTGGACCGCGTACTCCAAATGGGGTCTAACTAATGATTTATAAAGTGGAACTATAATATCGCGCGATTTGTACTCAAAATTTCGAGCTATAAAACCTAACACTTTGTTCGCCTTATTGACCGCTGCTGTACTTTGTTTCGCTACTTTTAAATCACCAGTGACTATAACTCCTAAATCTTTTTCCTGCTCTACGCTTGTTAAATCTTTCCCTGACATACTATACGCAAAATTACCGTTACGCGAACCTATATGCAAAATTTTGCACTTATCCACGTTAAATCTCATTTGCCATGTGACTGACCAATCAACGATTTTATTCAAATCTTCCTGAATTTTACCTCTATCTTCGTCATTAATCGCCCTACCACCCAGCTTCGTGTCATCCGCAAACTTTGAAACTGTACTGACTAGGCCAACATCTAAATCGTTAATATATATAAGAAAAAGCAAGGGGCCCAATACAGAACCCTGAGGAACGCCACTCGCTACATTAGCCCAACACGACTCCGCTCCATCAACGACCACCCTCTGTTTCCTGCCTCGCAACCACTCTTCTAGCCAATTTATTACTACACCCCTGATTCCATGAGCCTTAGTTTTTTCAATGAGTCTTTTGTGCGGCACGGTGTCAAACGCTTTTTGAAAATCTAAATACACTACATCAACCGCCCGATGTCTATCGTAAACGTCAACCACGCTTTGGAAAAATTCTAAAAGATTAGTTAAGCAAGATTTGTTTCGCCTAAAACCGTGCTGCGTATTTCTAACCAGATTATGCACTTCTAAGTGTTCGACTATACGATCCCTAATTATTGATTCCAGTAGCTTACCTACAACAGACGTTAAACTGATTGGCCTCTAATTTCCCGCCGCACCTTTATCGCCTTTCTTAAAGATAGGCGTTACGTTTGCTAACTTGAAATTATCTGGTACGCACCCCTCAGAAATAGACGCATTAAAAATCTTTGTTAGCGGCACAACAATGCTATCTTTTAATTCTTTTAGTTGTATGGGATATATGAAATCCGGCCCCGGTGATTTACGCGTTTTCATTTTATCAATATAGCGCGTTACCTCCCCTTCACTAACCACTATATTATCCAAAATATTACCATTATCAAACGGTATTATGTCCGTGACCGTAGGGATATTTGTTACATCTTCTATAGTAATAACTGACGTAAAAAATTCGTTTAGCAAGGTAGCCATTTCCTTGTTTTCAGAAACTAGATCTCCGTTTAGATTTTTCAATGGACCTAAGACACTTTTTACTGGATTTCTATTATTGACGTATTGAAAGAATCGCTTTGGGTTTTCTTTACCGTCACGAGCTATGGAGATTTCAAATTCGCGCTTGGACTTTTTTATTACACTTTTCGCTTCACGCCTTAGAGATATGTAGTTGTTTCGTAACCACAAATTGTCTTTATCGCACTTATGTAGCCTATAAGCCCTATCTCTACTTCTACCAACACGAAGAGAATCTCTGCATAAGATTTGCAGATTTATTTCCTACGACTGGGCAGACTATTGGTTCAGCAATCAGATGTATAAGAAAGATGATTATTATAAATTGTCCAATATCTTGCAACAATACCGAAAAGCACTAAATACTCTGGAAAATCACTGGAACAGAGACCCATCTGCAATAGCTACACCAAGGAGCAACCAAGTAGTAAAATGTAGAATGCAACGATATTTAGAATCTTACAATTTATTATCTCCAAATCAATATGGCTTCCGTAATAATAGAACAACGGAAATGGCTATTTTAAATCTTATGGAAAATGTAAATATAGCTAAGGAGAACAAAGAAATAATGATGTCAATATTTATGGATTTGAGTAAGGCGTTTGATGTAATAGACCATAATATTCTACTTAATAAATTGTATTGTTACGGCTTTAGAGGGGCAATCAGTGATTGGTTTAAAAGTTATTTGTCCGATAGATATAATTTTGTATCAGTAAATAAGGTTTGCTCCACTAAAGCGCTTGTCAAACATGGTGTGCCACAGGGCTCAGTGCTGGGTCCACTGTTATTTTTATTATATATAAATGACCTTCCACGTTCATCTGATATACTGAACTTCATAATGTTTGCAGATGATACAACTCTCTCCTTTTCTTGCAAAGATGTTAATACAGCTAAGAATATATTTCATTCAGAATTCATCAGTGTAATGAAATGGTTGACCACGAATAAACTCTTCCTAAATACCAGTAAAACAAATTTCATGATTTTTACTAATAAAAGAAATGTATATCTTGATGAACTCAATGTTAATGAAATCACCATAAAGGAGTGTACTGTAACAAAATTTCTTGGTGTAATGCTAGATAAGAATTTGCAATGGAGTGATCATGTAAATTATATCGCGAAAAAGATTTCAAGGAGCGTTGCTATAATGTTTAAACTTAGAAATGTAGTCCCTAAACAAGTTTTATTGACTCTTTATCATACTCTTGTTCTTCCTTATATAACATACTGCACCCTTGTTTGGGGAAACTCCGCTAACAACGCATTAAATGGTATCTTTGTCATCCAAAAACGAGCAATAAGGTTATTATCTGATGCTGATTTCCTTGATCACTCTAGTGCATTATTTAAAGAGCTAAACCTACTAAAGCTCAATGATATAACCAAACTGGCACATTTTATTTTTATTTACAAGTGTAAGAGCAAAATCATTAATTTGCAATGGGTAAATAGATATTTTGTAACTCATCAAGAAATCCACCCGTATCAGACCAGAAATAGATCAAAAATTGTTATACCTCAATTTAGATTGTCTTCATCTCAAAAACTACCCATTTTCATTGGATTGAAACTATAGAATGACTTGCATGCCGATATAAAAAATATTGCGAATGTAAATTTGTTTAAAACCAAGTTAAAATCCCGATTAATAATGGGATACTAACAAAAATCTTGGATTAATGTCCACTAATAATGTTTTATATTGTCCATTAATATTGTTTAATATTGAAATACAGGCTTTAACTATTAATAATACTTATTTACTTATTTATTTATTTTATTATTAATTTATAACGGCTAGCTGCTTATTTTTAATGAGAGCCCAGTAAAGCCTAAAGCTTAAGGGCCAAATAAAAAAAAAAAAAAAAAAATAGTCGAGCTTCACAATTATTTATGTCATTGTAAAAATTGTAAGTTGTAAAAAGACTACTGTATTTATTTTATTATTAATAAAGGTTATTCTATTCTATTCTATTCTATTCCAATGTGCGGAACGTGCCATTAAGGTGATGCAAGAACTTTACGTAAACTGTAAAAATAAAGACAACCTTAATCACAGGTTTATTTTAAGCAATAAGTAAAACAATTCAAAACAATAATAGAGTAAATGTATAATATTGTATTTGTATAATTAATATGTATTGTATAGGTATAATGTTGTATAATATAATATATGTTTATGTATAATAATTGTGAAATAAACATGCAAATTTCTATTTATTATTTTATTAATTTTTTATTTTTTATTTTGGGGTGAAGTTTTTTCAAAATATATCGAAAAAACTGTTAGTTTCATTGTCAGGGGGCAAAAGTACATCGATTTATGATACAGGAACATGAGGTTATAAAAATGTCATAACCCTAGTGTATATATAATATGGGTACTTTTCCGTTATCTGCCCCATTGACAATTGGTTAGGTTCAGTCATGATATTTTCGTTAAAACTAACAAAAATATCACAACTTAACCTAACCAATCGTCACTGCCCGGTTAGGTCAACTGTACGCCCTTGACGATTGGTTTGGTTAAGTCGTGATATTTTCGTTAGTTTTAACAAAAATATCACGACTTAACCTAACCAATCATCAAACGGCGCCCAAACGGTGGCGCCCAAACGGCGGCGCCAAAACGTCGGCGCCAGAACGTCGGCGCCAAAACGTCCCATTCCGACTTCCGCAGGAGCCTAAGCCCCCTCCAACGGGGAAGGAGGGTCACCTGTACCTGGACGCATCCTTCAGTTGAAGGTACATCCGCCACCGGCTCAACATCATCTCTCCCCCGTGAGGGCCCGTCATCTCTCCCCGGGCTCGATCTCACCATTCTGTATAGGTGCCGGTCGAGCACCGCGCCTAATACACCTTTACCCTTGTCATTGAGGTGGACACCATCCCTCTGGTAAAGGTCCCACCTACCCGAAAATGCGTCGAAGGGGTCAATAAACCTCACACCCAGCGGGACGCACAAGTCTTGCACCCTCTCGTTGATGCCAATGACCTTACTGAGCGCGTGGTCACGGGCATTCATCCTCGGTAAAATACCCATCAACATTCCCATGTCTGTTTTAAGTTTTAGATCATCCGCAAGAGACATGATCTCGGTGATGATCCCTTCTGTAAAACCTACCCTACCACCTTTGAGGAACAGGTCATTGCCACCAGCGTGGACAACGATCTCAGTCCTCCAACTAGCCACGCGCAGTTTCTCTACCTCCTTCCTTAAGTGCGCCGTTCCCCGCCCAGGTAAGCACTTTACATTCCTCCCGTCCCGGTTTGCAGAAGCAAAGTACTTCTCCTGGCCCCTGACCTGATCTGCGAGTCCCCAATCAAAACGGTGTCTTCCTCCTTCGAGCACAGAAGACTAAAGCGTTTGGAGGTCCTGACAGGGGCAACCGGGGTCTTAGGCTTCGGCCTCGCAGCCTTCTTGCCCGAGATCTTTCGATACCCGTCGCCACCCATAGACGCACTTCACAACCCGACCCACCCCGACTGGCAGCTACATCCTTCGGTTTCTTTGAGCCATCAGTAGGCCCCTGCCCACCCTTTTTCTTTATCGGCCCCTTCCCACCCTTCTCTATCGGCCCCTTCTTTGTGCCCTCCCTGCCCTCAACCTTGCGCCGCGGTTCCATGCATTCCACGTGGGTCGCTGGCGATTCATGACACTGATTTTGTACCTTGGTCCCCGGTTGCACCTCTTCCCTTTCTCCGCGGTCCCGAGCTCTGTCCAGTTCATCGCTGGACCGCCTTTTCAGGGCAGCTATCCTATCAATGAGCTCCGGGGTGGAGGGCGCAGCCGCGTCAGCGACCGCCGCACCTCCAACAGCCGATCTGGACGACTCGAGCCGCCGGACCCTCTCCTCTCTAGAGAGAGAGAGAGAGAGAGAGAGAGAGAGAGAGAGAGAGAGAGAGTCTAATAATAATGTTTGGGGTTGGTTTTCCCTCCTTTATAACGACAAAGAAAGGGCACATGACGGAGAGGATTTGCAACTTTACGTGGGATCCGAACGATCTAAGAGTCGCTACATCATTTGAACGCACAAAGGAGGGTCACTCATACAACTCCTGAACACACTCAACGGAGCTTAACTTCGGTGACCTAAATGGGGGGCAATTTTCCGCATGGCACGATGTAGCCATATACAGGGTGTCTCAGAAGTCGCGCACCATTGGCTAATGTACCTTCATTCAATTTAATTATTTTAAGATAGCTTTTTGATTAATTGTACGTACTATTAATTTTATTACTCGAACATTATCGAACATGTATTGTAATTAAACATCACTTACAAACCATTTCGACTCGTAAAACTCGTACGTCTGAATAAAGCTTATGGTACGAGACTTTTGAGACACCCTGTATATCAAAATGAAAAAGATTCCGAGCGTTTTCGTTTCTTACAAGACCTCGAAGTTTTCCTGAGAAGGTCGTTTAACAGACGAAAGCGCGCTCAATCGTTTTTTATTTTTCTTACATGCTATTTCATATTTAATGAACTTCACGGAAAAATTTGAATTTTCTTCATATATATATATATATATATATATATGTATAGAAACGTTAATATACTGCGCGGTCATTGCAGTTAAATGTATATATATATATATATATATATATATATATATATATATATAATCTTTCAAAACTCTGGAAACAACACTAAAATTGCCCCAAAAATGTTCTACATTGTAGTTAAAATCTAGAATTTCTCAACAAATGTTCCTAAATAGCATAATTTTACTTGCCTACGTTACGCATGCGCAGTATAAACAGTAGCAGACGAGGGTAACTTATCTGAAAGTATTCTTACAACTGCTTCGCGCAGGCCTTTTATTCCTTGTCCTTTGTTCTTTTCATTGAAAATCGATTTTAGGCTACTGGCTTTTTCATTCTTTGCTTAACTACAGTTGAATAGTTGTGTTTATACGTAGAATGTTCACAGTATAATAGTGTTATGTAATGTGTTTTATAAACATTCCTTGTTTTCTACATCGTGTATCGAAATAATGAGTGCTTTGAACTCTTTTTGCAAGTGAATTCAATTGACTTTTTTACGTGTAATGGCTCCAGTACGACAGATACCAAAAGAAATTCCCTTAACGATCATGACTTTGCGAGAAAAAAGATATACTATTAGAGAAATTGCTAAACTGGACATTTCCGTGAAAGGGGTATGGAGGACGATCAGATGCCATCTTGAAAAGGGTCAACTAAATACAAATAACGAAAAGAAAGGCCAAGTGACCCGACAAAATCTTAAGACCAGTACTTGAAGGCTACATGCCTAAGAGATAGAAAACAATCGAGTCGTGGTTTGCGGCAACACTTTAATTCATCACAGGCCACTAACGTTTTGGCTGTAACAATATAACGTTGACAGCAGGAGGCAGAGTTGCAAGGAAAGGTTGCTGTCCAAAAAACCTTACCTGAGACCAGGAAACAAATCTAAGAGGGTAAAATATTCACGAGATCATGCCAAATGGGTGTCGACTGGTTAGACGAAGGAGTCTGGTAGTAGGCAAGCAGGCGACCGTCTTATGTCTGGAAGTCGTCAGAGAGTGGAAATTCTGTTGGATAATGCAGACGAGCGGGTGGGAGGGGTTGAATCTTTTGAGGGAAAGAAGTGCACTTTGGGAGTCGGAATATAGTGCAAAATCTCTGTCCGAGAGGGTGTGCACAATATCGAGGGCCTCTAAGATGGCGCAGAGTTCTGCTAAGAACACAGAGGCCTCGCGGGGCAGGCGGATGCTTCGGAAAAGTGGCTTGGGTAGTGTTACCGCTGAGGCGGCCGTGCCAGCCTCCGAGCGGGAACCGTCTGTGTAGATGGAGACAGTGCCGGAGTGCCGAGTTATGTGTTCCCAGAAAAATGACCTATATGCCGTGGTGGTAGTAGTTGTCTTTGGCAAGGCACACAAGTCCCTGCAGAACGAGATTGGGTTGAGGAGCCAAGTGGGATAGGTGTGGTATGTGATGGGCATGACTGAGGGAGGGGGAATGTTGGAGAGGTCCAGGAAGGAGAGGACCGCTTCGATGAAGTGCCAGCTCCGTCCCTGGGGAGGAAGTTCGGAAATTGAGCGCACATGAGCTAGGAGGGTAGCCTCTGTGCGCGGAGGTAAGTTCTAATGAGTAACAGATCCCGTCAGAGGGTGAGAGGGAGGTAGTTACATTCCACTCGGAGGCTGGAGAAAGGAGAGGAGCGGAAGGCACCGGTGGAAAAGCGGAGGCCCCTGTTGAGAACCGGGTCCAAATTACGCAGGCGAGCGCTGGAGGCGGAGCCATATATCACGCTTCCATAATCCACTACCATGGCAGTGTAGAGGCGAAGGAGAGCGCGTCGGTCGGCGCCACACGTGGAATGGGAGAGATGGTCCAGGAGAGCGAGGGGACACTGGAGGGAGTTCTTTAGGTGCCTGAGGTGGGGAGCCCAACTCAGCCGTTGATCCAATATTATGCCCAAGAACCGCGTAGAAGGCACCACCTTGAGAGGTTCGCCGTATAGCGTGACAGAGGGGGTGGGGAAAGCAGTGGGTCTTCTCCTTTTGAAGAGCATGCACTTGGTCTTGGAGGTGGACAGGCGAAATCCAACTGACGTCGCCCATCTTTCCACCCAATGGATGGCGAGCTGGATTTGCCGTTGAACGACGGCCGGTTCCCGCTGCCGGAAATAGATCTACAGATCTACAGAAGCTAAGGCTAACAAAGACCCTAAGATCCACTCTAAGGTTAGCCCAAGAGAAAGGAAAGAGTAGGGGGATAAGAGAAGAAAATAAGGGGTTAAGTAAGTAGCAACACCTATCAATCATGGGTTAACATTCATTCAGAAAAAGAGAAGAAAGACTCACCATCATCATCCGCCGGCCACTGCCGACAAGTCAGAAAAATAGTCGGAGAGAATAGGAGAGGGGCGAAAGATGAAAAGAAGTAAAATAAGAACGCTTACAAACCATGCAAACACAGTCTTAACTCAGTCATACCATGCAAACTACAGACATGCAAGTAAAGAGAGTTACAGACATGCAAGTAAGGAGAGGATAAGAAAAAAAAAAGTAGATAAAGTTAAACAAAAAGTGGGTTAGTTTACTTTACGAGCTACATCTACGTTCATGTTAGTCTAATTTTTTATTTTTTGTATTTTATTGCTGGCATCACACGCTGGCATGTCACAAGCTGGCATTAATCGTCAACAGACTCATCCTCGACCACCACCCCCAGAGCTCCTGTTACTAATTGTTTTTTTTATTTTAAACAACGTTAATATTTTTAAAATGCCTTTCTCAACGGTTCTTAAACATATTAACGCTGGTAGAGTGAACGACTGACGCGGGAAGATTATTCCATTTATCAATTACTTTAAACGAAAAAAAGTTTTTAGCGATATTAGTAATGAAACGTCTGCCACAAAACTTAAATCCGTTATTACGAGTATTACGAAAGTGAACAATTTGTCAAAATTTACATTATCGATGTTATTAACGATTTTGAAAACTTCAATAAGCTCCCCCCTTAATCTCCTAGTTTCAAGTGAATGCAAGTCTAACTCTTTAATCCTATATTCATAAGGCTTGTTGCGCAATGACGGAATTAGTTTCGTGGAACGACTCTGAACCCTTTCTAACCTATCAATATCCTCGCGCAAATACGGGCACCAAAACTGAACGGCATATTCTAAATGAGGCCTGACTAGGGACTTGTAAAGGGGCAATGTAATATCCTTCGATTTAAATTCGAAATTACGCGCTAAGAAGCCTAACATCCTATTAGCTTTCGCGCAAGACTCCAGACACTGGTTCCTCACTTTTAAATCCTTAGATACACATACGCCTAAATCTACTTCCTCGTCAACGTTCGCTAACTCTCTATCATCCATCGTGTACGTGTAATTAGTGTTACGAGAACCTACATTCAAAACTTTACATTTGTCTACGTTAAATTGCATCTGCCACTTATCCGTCCACTCCATAATCCTATTTACATCGTCTTGGAGCCTATTTTTATCGTCCTCGTTAACAACCTTACCGCCAATTTTAGTATCGTCCGCGAATTTTGACACGTTACTAGTCAATCCTACATCTATGTCGTTAATGTAAATTACGAATAGCAATGGCCCTAACACTGAACCCTGTGGGACACCGCTACCTACATCCAACCACCCCGATTCACTACCATTAACAACGACCCTCTGTCTCCTAGCACGAAGCCATTCCTCTAACCAGTTAGCTTCCTGACCGCGTATAGCGTGCGCTTTAACCTTCGCAATTAATCTTCTATGCGGAACTGTATCGAACGCCTTTTTAAAATCTAAATAAATAAGGTCAGCCGCTCTATGCCTATCGTATTCGCGCACTATTTCGTTATAAAATTCTAACAAATTAGTTAAACAAGATCTATGGCGTCGAAACCCATGCTGACTACTATTAATCAAATCTCTACTTTCTAAGTGATCGATGATACGATCCCTAACTACGGATTCCAAAAGTTTACGTACAACTGACGTTAAGCTAATCGGCCTATAATTACTAGGTACCGTGCGGTCGCCTTTTTTAAAAATAGGCGTAACGTTAGCTAATTTAAAGTCTTCAGGAATAATCCCCGTTTCGAGTGACTGATTAAAAATCTTCGTTAAGGGGCCTACGATAACGTCTTTCAAATCTTTCAAATGTCTGGGATAAAAAGCGTCAGGGCCTGGAGCCTTGCTAACTTTTAGCCTATCGATATAATGCCCAATCTCACCCTCGTAAACAGTTATTTCGTCCAAAATAGTCTCGCTCCTGAATGGAACGATATCGTCCACGTCGGGGACATTATTTACGTCTTCTACGGTAAAAACTGTCGCAAAAAAGTTATTGAAAATACCCGCCATCGCCTGAGCGTCACGAGCCAAAGCGCCGTTAACACCCAATAGAGGGCGTATGTTATCTTTTATCGGCTTACGATTATTGACGTATTCAAAAAACTTTTTTGGATTATGTTTACTATCCGCAGCTATAAGTAGCTCTAAATTACGCTTAACATTCCTAACTGATCTTTTAACATGACGTCTAAGCTCGATATATCTATTAAAGTTAGCTGCCGTGCCATTGCGCTTATTAAATCTATACGCAATGTTACGCTCGTTTATGAACTCGCCTATTTCCCTAGTCCACCACTTGGGCCTACCATGATTTCTAGCGCGCTTGGGCCTACGAGGAATAAACTCCCTTTCAATATTCATAAAACTTTCTTTAAACGCCTCCCAATGCAAATTTGTGTCATTACCCATAAATAAGTTATCCCAGTCTACTACTCTCATCCTATCAGCAAAACTATCAAAATTAGCCCTACGAAAATCAGGGACTTCTATTACGTTACTATCCTTAGTGTTTTCTATCGATGACTTAAACCTAAGAATTTGATGATCACTACATCCTAAACTCTCGCCTACTTCTAAACTATGAACTATATTTTCGCCGTTCGTCATCACCAAATCTAAAATATTGTCACCGCGCGTTCGTTCGGTAACTATCTGTCGTAAAAAATTATCATCCATGAACTCAATCAATCTCAAACCCTCCTCATTACCAGTAAAAGGCTCGTAATTAACATTAGGGCAGTTAAAGTCTCCGACAATTATACTATTCCGATTGTCAATAAAGTTACCAAGAAGTGAGTAAAATCTACTATTGGTGTCGAAGGGTTGAACGGGAGGTCTATAAACAACAACAAAATTAAAACTAATACTACGCGCCCTAACTTCAACGCATTAATTGCTGCCGGAAAATCTATCTTAACCTCGATAGCCCTAAGGGAATTACGAATGTACAGCAAAACGTCGCCACCAAACCTATGTAAGAACCTATGTAAAAACGGACAGTGGGTGGGAGGCTTTTTGATACTGTGTTTATAACTATTGAGAAGCAAAACACACTAAGGACGCTTCCTTGTGGGACCCCATCCTCCTGTACGAAAGAGTCCGAAAGGACTGGGCCCACCCGCACTTTGAAGGTTTGGGAGGATAGGAAGCCCCTGATGAGGTCGGCAGGGCTCTGACGAGACCCAAACTTTGGAGCTGTTTAAAGATTATATATCAGCGGGTGGTATCGTAGGCCTTCTCTCTATCAAAGAAAGTGTACAGGAAAAACTGTTCACTGTCGAAGGCGTTCTGTATTTCTCGGCTCAGAAGCAGGAGGGGATCAGTAGTGCAGCGGAACTGTCTGAAGCAGGACTCGGTAGGCGGAAAGGAGCGATCATTTTTTCGAATATCTTGCACGCGCAGCATGTTAGGGCGATCGGTCTATAGTTTTTGGGGTCGAGGGGATCTTTGCCTGGTTTGGGAATCGGGATTATATGGGCCTCTCTCCACCGGGAGGGGAAGACGCCTTCTATCCAAATACGATTGTAGAAGTCCGGTAGGAAAATCTTCATGGTAGGGTGGATGTGCTGGATCATGATGTAAGGGATGCCGTCCGGGGCAGGGGAAGGAGACTGTCGAGAAGCTAGTACCGCCTGTAGCTCACGCATAGTGAACAATCGATTGTATGGGCTGTCTAAATACAATGAGGAAGGGTTAGTTTTAGTGGCGGAAACGAAGGAACCGTTCAAGGTGGAGACGGCGGCGAAGGTGGAAGCTAATAGGTTTGATACTGGCTTTGGTTCGTAGAGGAGTCCGTTGTTAGTCCAGAGGACTGGTGGTCGGGAAGGGGTATGTCGCCCCTCGACACCCTGTACCTCCTTCCAGATGGTATCCGAAGGTGTGGAGGAAGTGATCCGAGACACAAAGGCACGCCAAGAAGCTCGGCGCCCCTTCTTCATTGTAAGGGGGGCTATTGCCCTAGCCCCTCGCATCTCCGTGCGATGGGTGGGAAGTTGCGTGCGGTAGAAGCGTCGGGTAGCCCTCTTCTTGGCGCGTATGGCCTCTGTGCATTCTGGGGCCCACCATGGAACTCGCCGGGCGCGGGGGTAGGCGGAGGATCGGGGGATGCTGGTGCATGGCGCCCGATGACGGTTGCTTCAAAGTGGGCGATACATTCGTCGGAGGATGGGAAGTGGGCAGTCGTATGGGGTGTAGAGATGTTGTTTTGGAAGAGGGAGGAGTTAGCTCTGGCTACGATCCATCTCTCCAGTACCCGAACAGTTTGGTCGGGCCGGTTTAGTGTAAGTTGGACGGGGAGATGGTCACTGCCATAGTCGTCTCGAAGGAACTGCCATCCGAAATCCAGGAGAGCATCCGTCGATCGAGACGAATGACAGGTCAATACAAGTCGGAGTATGGGTGGTAGCGTGGTACAGAGTAGGAGATTCATCATTGAGGCACTCGAAGGAGAGCTCGGTCATGAGGGCAATCAGTGTCGGGGCCATATAGGTGGAGATTGTGTCTCCCCATAAGGGGTGGCGGCTGTTGAAATCGCCCAGGAGTAGGAAGGGCCTGGGGAGTTGCTATCACTTCCACCAGCTCGTCGCGGGAGACGGGTGTGGGAAGGGGAGTACATGGAGCAGACGGTGTATTGTCTGTCCAGGAAAAGCCTGGCAGCAGTCATCTGTAGCGGGGACCGGATAGAGAGCTTATGGAAGGGGACCGTGCGGTGAACGAGGATGGCCGCTCCCCTTTGAGTGCAGGTCGGAGACGGGGAGGTGATACATGAATATCCAGTCGGGCAGGGCGTACATCTGGTCCCCAGAATTAGTTCCTGGAGGCAGACACACACTGGGCGGTAGAGGCAATCATGGAGTTGAGGCCTTCATAGTTTGCAAAGATTCCTCTGCAATTCCAGTGCATTATAGTTGTTTTCGGAGGGCCCATTATTTGTCGGGGGGGGGGGGGTGGAGTTGCTGGGAATTCGGGTTGGAAGGAAGATCAGGGTTCATGAAGGCGAAGGGTAAGTCTGGGGCGTGGCAGTTTACCTGCCATTCACCAGAGAGAGGGAATCATCAGTTGGCCAGTCGATTCTGGCAAAGACTGCGGGTCAGAGTCGGCCGAACTGGACCTAACTCGTGGGTCACGGCAGGTAGGGGGCGTCGTGAACTCAGTAGGTGACGAGTTTCCAGGCAGGATTCTGTGCTCGGGCCAGGATGAGGTGCTCTATTACTTATAGTGGCAGTTCCCAACCTGTCCGGGGTCTCACAGCGGACCCTGGGCGTTGGCAAGGGACACCAGAAGGACTAGGCAGGTGGGAGAGGAGGCGAGGTCAGAGCGGCTGTCAAAGCGGGTGGCCGGGGACATGAGGTCAGTAGATGCGGTGGGGGTGCAAGGGGAGAATCTTGGTTTTCTCGTGGAGGAGTAGTAAAGATGGCGTCAGGGGGTAAGGGTAGATCCATGAGACCCGGAGGCGGTGCCGAGCTCAACTCCGTCATACCATGTAGGCGCGCCAATGCTGCGTCCACCGGATCCCTTGGGGAGAGGTTGTTGTTTGCATTTTGTCTCATCCTGGACGGCGGGTCATGTAGGTCAGCTACTACTGTCAGAAGTTGTGGGGCGGGATAGGAGGGGCTTCTACGGTTGGATGAGAGGGACACCGTAGACGAAGTGGGGGTGTAGGGGCCCTAGCCTTCTTCTTAGATCTGGGCGAAGAAAGAGAGGCATGTTGTATGGCCGGAGAGTCTGGTGACTCACTCCGGCGTCTCCGCCTCGTTGGTTTATTCCGGGCGCTAGGGTCAGGTATATGTGCAGAGTGTCGGAACGGTGAGGTTGAGTTTCGGGGGAGTGGGGCCCGAGTGACTTTGTTCCAGGGTCCTGGAATGGCTTTGTCCGAGGGGGCATTTGGTGAAGAGGGATGGGGGTAGGACAGGACGTCGCTGGGTCTGACGAGGGCTCCAATCAGGGGGGGGCGAGAAACTGTGGCGGAAGAGGGTTTTGGGCGGCGGACCTGGGCGGCTTGCCGATGAGACAGAGCCGAAGGCAGTTGCGTAGGAAATCCCCGGCCTCACCTCCCGACTCCGCACCCTGTCTCGCGTCTCTCGGAGGCTGAGGAAATCCGCCACCTGTGAGGCCTGGACCTCCTTCTCGAACCTGAGAAAAATACAGTCTCGGGACGAGGCTGGGTGTGGCCGCTGCAGTTGGAGCACTGAGGTGGGTTGGGACACTTGTCTGGGTGAGCAATTTCTCTGCAGCCAACGCACAGTTGGTGAGGTTGTCGGTAGGTTGAGCTGACGTGCTCGAACTTGTTGCACTTGAAGGACTGGGTCGGGTCGGGAACATATGGGTGTACAAAGAATTCGCATGACGCGCGGTCTCCAATGCCTCACACAATGCACCCGGGAGGGACTAAGGTGTTAAAGGTGAGAAGCAGGCGCGGTGGGGGAGGAGGTGCCCCCTGTCGAGATGTGAAGCTATAAATCTTGGTGATACCCTAGGATGACAGATCCTCTTGGAGCTCGTTCACTGGGATCGACAATAGGCGGGTGGCGTAAATAGTGCCCTGACTCTTGTTCAGACGAGGGTGAGGGGAGAGGGACACCGAGCATCCAAGAACCTCAATGAGGGAGAGTTGGGCTTTCGTCTCTGCAGCTGAACGTGATTTTATGAGGAGGGAACCATCCCTCTGTGGTCGTACATCGTAGCGACTGGAGTCGTTGCCTGCTCGGATCGCTTGAAACGTCCGTTCGGAGTTGGTCGGGATGGACCCAGAGGTAGGATGGATCACTAGGAATTTGTGGATGCTGGGGAGGAATATGGAAGCTGTAGATTCGAGGTGGACTGGGACATCCATCAGTCTATAGGACGGACGTGAACGCCGACTTTCTCGTCCGCCGCGGGGCTCTCTCCGTGGAGAGACAGGTCGACGGTTGGCGAGGGGGGCATACGGGGAAAGCAAGAGGCCTGGTTTTGGGGGGCAAGTCTTTGGTGGAGCTTGTTAACTTGCACGCAGAGGCGGATTAAGACACCTCGAGGCCCCGGGGCAATGAAGAATATGGGGGTCTTTTCTATAGCTTTTTATTAACAATACATGTACACAGTGCCGTATTAAGGATTTTTGGGCCCTGGGGCCAAAATATTCTTGGGGTCCCTCAACAAGACAAATCTTCGAGTCATGTAAATTAATAAAACCATTTATTTCTAAATCAAATAATGCAAGTTTTACACAAATACCAAGCTGCTACAATTACACCAAACCAATTACACAACTACAAGTCCACTACTAATCTACCAAAGTTGGTCACAAAATTATCCACCACCAGTATACAAAAGTTTTTTGAGCTGCTTCATATCACTAAATTTTCCAATCACAAGCTCAGTATTTAAATTCTGCAAAATATTCTTTTCTATGCAAAACAATGACAGACAGATATTGTTCAACATTCCAAATATATCATTAATATCATTATAAACATCGGCCACGAAAACAGCTAGGCCCTGTGGTCTGGCCCCCTCTGGCCCCCCTTAATACGCCACTGCTTGCACGAAGGCTGCTGTGGGGAGCTGGGGGGTGGACCCCTGCTCCAGAGGGTGTGTATCCAAAGGAATGTTCAAGGTACAGGCTGGGATCGTTAACGGAAGAGAGTGAGAGTGTTCCGCCGCCTGAGGAGGGGCGACCCCCTCAAGACGTGTTCTTCTAATGGTAGAGGACTCGGGGGGTCTGGTCGCCCACCACCCGAGTTCTAAGTTCTTGGACAAGTAGAAGTAGAAGTATCCATATGCTAGTAGTTAGGGAAAAAGGACCCAGGAGACGCGAGAAACTGCCTACCGGTAAGAAAGGGAGGCCGAGCGCAAGCCGCAGGGGGCGGGATACCTCGTCCCCACGGGACTCACCGTCGTTTTAAAATTGGGCCCCGTGATGCGAAAGTTTGCCTCCAAACGGCGGAAAGACCCCATCCCCCCAATCCCACCAGCCGGGACACCCAACCATCCGGCACAGTGACGCCCTAAGGGTCAACACGGGAGCCCACCCACCACAACAAGGTGGCCACAGGCGGGGGGGTTTTATATATATATATATATACTAGGGGCACTCAATATATTTTTCCCCACCCTTTTTCTCTTAGCTAAATAATAGGTCATGGGGCTGAAATGTCTTCTGGGCCCTAAGTTTGAACTTTCTGCGCTTCACATAACCGGATTTTTCCAGTTTGAACCTCCCGTCCTTGTATAAAACCGCTTTTAAACGCACTTGTATAAAACCAATGGTTAACGCACTTTCGAAAATGGCGTCTGACAGTGATGTGCGTCGTAAACAGAGAGCTGTTATCGAGTTCTTAACAGCAGAAAGGAAACAGTTGGAAATATTCACAAACGTCTACAAAACGTTTACGGAGATGCTGTTGTTGGTCGAAGCACAGTTGGACGCTGGTCTAAACGTGTGAGATCATCCGAGAGAGGGAGAGCCAACCTCGATGATGAGGCACGCAGCGGTCGCCCGGCATCGTCTGTGACATCTCATACTGTGCAACGTGCTAACAGCATCATTCGATCATATCGACGCGTCACATACAAGGAGCTATCATTGGAGCTAGGAATTAGTGAAGGAAGTGTGAATACGATAATTCTGCAACTGGGATACTCAAAGGTGTGTTCACGGTTTGTTCCTCGTGAACTGACTGAAGATCACAAAGCCCAAAGAAAATAAATTGCTTCTGAGTCGTTGGTTCGATACGAGACAGAAGGGGATGACTTCCTTTCACGAACTGTGACTGGGGATGAGACTTTGGTACACCACTTTGAACCTGAAACAAAACACTAATCCATGGAGTGGCATCACGCAGATTCCCCACGCAAGAAAAAGTTCAAAATGGCTCCCTCTGCAAAGAAGGTTATAGCCACCATCTTCTGGGACATGAAAGGGGTGATTCTGGTGGACATTATGAAGAAAGGACAAACACTCAACTCAGAGGCATATATTGCTACCCTACAGAGACTCCAGAGACGTATAAAGCGAGTTCGACCGGAGAGAAAACTGGAAGACGTCCTTCTTTTGCACGATAATGCAAGACCACACAACAGTTTGCAAACAAGAGAGGTCATCACAAAAATGCGCTTGACTGTGTTACCTCACCCTCCATACAGCCCGGATCTGGCACCTTGAGACTTCCATTTGTTTGGGCCAATGAAGGATGCTATTCGTGGAAGAAAGTTTCAGAGTGACGATGAGGTTGTTGAGGAAGTTAAGAGGTGAGTCCAGCGGAACCTAGCGGACTTTTACCAGCAAGGAATAAAGGCCCTTGTTTCGAGGTGGAGGAAAGCCGTAGAAAAGGATGGAAACTATGTGGAAAACTAAAAACTTGTAAAAAAGGTATGTAACTACTTGTGTACAAAATTTCTGGAACTTACAAGGAAACTTGGAAAGACAAAAAAAAGGTGGGACAAAATATATTGAGTGGCCCTCGTACATATAATCCATAAAAGCACCAAAGCTGGGACAAAGGCGAACATCTTAACTTAATCTCTTTATTGAACAAATTTGCTAACGTTTCGGTTATCACAGTAACCATCTTCAGAGCAATCTATAAATGCCGGAAAGGAAACATGGATATATAAAAGAGGCTAAAATACACGATGATTAAAACATTATACAACTAATTTTTTTTATAAATATTACAAATTTATAAAATATTTATAAATTATAATTTATATAAAATTTATAATTTATAATATTTATAAAATTTATAGTTTATAATATTTATAAAATTTATAATTTATAATATTTATAAAATTTATAATTTATATTATTTCTAAAATTTATAATTTATAATATTATAAAATTTATAATTTATAATATTTATAAAATTTATAATTTATAATATTTATAAAATTTATAATTTATAATATTTATAAAATTTATAATTTATATTATTTATAAAATTTATAATTTATAATATTTATAAAATTTATAATATGATATTTATAAAAAAATTAGTTGTATAATGTTTTAATCATCGTGTATTTTAGCCTGTTTCATACATCCATGTTTCCTTTCCGGCATTTATAGATTGCTCTGAAGATGGTTACTGTGATAACCGAAACGTTAGCAAATTTGTTCAATAAAGAAATTAAGTTAAGATGTTCGGCTTTGTCCCAGCTTTGGTGCTTTTATGAATTATTAAACTACGCCTTCCACGTAATACTTCTATAGCTTATATATATAATACAAGTAAAAACAGGACCTCGGCAAAAACAACCTTATAAATGGTATCGGAAAGGATGTTTTTTTTAATTTATTGTTATTTTCAAAGCGTATTGATGAAGGAAACAGATCAGAATATACCGTATGTCGAAACTGGAAACCGGGTCGAAATATCTGTCGAAATACAGTATCTTACACTTTAACGAAATATTTTTCAATTTTATTCTCTTCGCGGTTCGTAGACTGATGAAGGAAGAAACAAATTTTTGCGTGTTAATACACTGAGGGTTGACAAAAGTAAATAGACACCGTCGGTTTCTCCATAGTTTTTTATTTGATAATAAAAGTTAATAAATAATAAAAAAAATATTGAATCAATATATTCAGAATTGTGTTGCTTTCCCCTTTGCATTACGTAAAGCTGATACTCATTCTGGCATCCCATTGATAACACTAGGCAACAAATTTCAACTTTTTTTTTGTTACAGACACGTGAACTACTGATTCCTACTAAAGCGCTGATGCTGATTTCAGATCTGATATCAAAATTTCTCTATCACGTCCAGATTTTGTGTAACCGAAAACCCCTATTTTTCATTTTTTTTCTCACCCGCTTCTATTACGAAAGCCGTCTAAGCTACTTTTCCGTGCCACGTTTTATGTTAAGCATACTTAAATAATTAGTGAACAGGGATGTCTTTCCTCCTTTATTCTGGCTTAAGACAGACAGCGGAATTCCGCTGGTGGAGTTACCACCCCTGCGCCCAACCATCCACCCAAAGCGCGTTAGTATTTTGTTGTTACTACTGAAAGGCAAATTCCTGTTCTTAAGTGAAACTTTGGTGTGTCCTCTTCCTTTGTCGCTTGTAGGATGACGAGCTCTCCTTCTGCAGGAACCAACAATAATCTCCCATCAT
Organism: Bathynomus jamesi; assembly: GCA_023014485.1. Classification (NCBI taxonomy): domain Eukaryota; kingdom Metazoa; phylum Arthropoda; class Malacostraca; order Isopoda; family Cirolanidae; genus Bathynomus; species Bathynomus jamesi. The sequence goes on from JAJOZX010000631.1 coordinate 700,380, forward strand.
ATTTGGGTTGAAATTACCTTGATATCTGTTTTCCATAACTGAGATCTGTTGGTGGAAGCGCTCACCATGCTCGTCACTTACAGCCCCAAGGTTGGCCGGGAAGAAGTCAAGATGAGAATGTAAAAAATGAATTTTCAAAGACATTCTGCATCCCATTATTTCATAAGATTTAAGCATGTTTTCTACGAGTTTACGGTGGTTTTCAGCTTTGTGGTTTCCAAGAAAATTTTTGACAACTTCAACGAAAGATGTCCATGCTCCTAGTTCATTCTCATTTAGGTTAGATGGAAACGATGAGTCGTGGATGGCACTGCGGATCTGTGGTCCAGTGAAAACTCCAGCTTCTAGCTTAGCATCTGTCAATATTCCTTTGAATTTATCCTTTAAATATTGGAAACCACTACCTTGATGATCCATACCCTTCACGAAATTTTTCATAAGGCCAAGTTTAATGTGAAGTGGTGGAAGATGTACTTTCTGAGGGTCAATAAGTGCTGGGTGTTTCACATTGTATTTACCAACAACATGTTCAGTTCTAGATGGCCAATCATGTTTTTTGTAGTGGTTCTTGTCATCTCTGCTGTTCCATAGACACAAAAAGCACATATGCTTTGTGTAGCCCAACTGTAACCCAAGAAGTAATGATACAACTTTAAGGTCGCCACAAATATTCCATGTGTGGTCCTTATATTTGATGAGTCTTAGCAGCAGTTTCATCGATTCATAAGTCTCATTAAGGCCAGTGGCATGTGCTACAGGTATTGAAGGTTTTTCATTGCCGTTGTGCAGTAATACAGCTTTAAGGCTAGCTTTACTAGAGTCAATGAACAGTCTCCATTCTTTTGGATCATAGCGACAGCCAATCCCTTGCATCAGACCACTGATATCGTGGCAGAAACAAACGTTTTCTTCCTGTAAGTAAAATGATGAAAACTGCAAATGGCGATGGCGGAAATGGGAAACTTTGGTGTTTGGTTGGAGAAGATTCCATTCTTGAAGTCTGGAACCAAGCAACTCTGCCTTTTCTTTTGGTAATTCCAAATCGCGCACTAAGTCATTTAACTCCGCTTGACTTAACAAATGTGGGGAAATATTTGCATCTGGAACATATATGCCATCTTTCCCTGTTTCTATATCACTAGCAGAATCTTCAGATGAACTGCTGTCTGTTATCGTTGCTGGTGGAACTGGTGGTGGATTTGTTTCATCATGTGGTACTGGTTTCATTGCTGATTCGCAGTTTGGGTACGTGATCTTTGATTTGTTTTTCTTTGTGAAACCAGCAATCTTTGTCAAACAAAAATAACAATCATTGAAGTTATTTTTCAGCTCACGCCAAACCATGGGGACTGAGAACGGCATAGCTTTCCTTTTACCATTAATCCAAGCTATTAACATTGCATTGCACTGTGCACAGCAAATATGTGGTGCCCAGTCCCTCTGTTGGTCTCCTAACTTACAGTCAAAATAACACTTGTAGGCAAGTTTAATCTTTGTTGTTATGTTTCTACGTTGTGGCTTAGGTGTATATTGTCCACAGACAAAGCAGAAGTTGTCTGGGTGATTTACACAAGCACGTCTATTTGATGCCATTTTGAATTACCATACAATATCTGAAAAAACGTAGAAAGTAATTATTACGATGTGCAAAATAAAAAGAAATACACACCGTAGTACAAAACAAATGCTATAAAAACACACAAGTCACCACAACCTGTCACTTGCTCATCAGCAGAGAGCTTCAACAACCGTTCTGCTTGACTGTCAAGTAGCGACTGACCGTTGGGCCGTTGCCCGTTACTATGCTCTTGACTCAGTGTTGCCAACTCGGGATAAATTTTATTTATCAAAATTGTTCGAATTTGTATATAGTAGGCAAAAAAAATTGCTTTAACCTTGAAAAGCAAGTTTCATATTACTGGCATTAAGCCGATTAAAACCAAAATCTGGACGTGGTAGAAAATTTTACTAAAAGTGATTTGCATTTTACACAAAATCTAGACGTGATAGAAAAAATCTAATTATAGATTTGAAATCAGCATACCGAAATTAGCTAGGAGCACCTATTTGGTCTTCTGTAACAAAATCTTTGTTGCCTAGTGATAATTTAAGCTTTGCCATTTGTTCTTGATGACAATCGTTGCGATGTCCGTTTACTTTTGTCAACCCTCTGTATAGGCGCTTCTTTTCTGATATGTTCCTGTTTTAGTATAGAGTGGTAAATACATTTTGAGCGCAATAACCGTACTTTTCTCTTTCCATGTTTTTATAAGATATTTAATTTCAATAAATTTCTTTTAATATACTATAATTTCATTATAGATTAAGTACTCGCGTAAAGTTCGATGTTTCTCGTGTCTTTACAACAGCGTTAACTAATAAAAGAAGCCCATTGTCTTTGTTCGCGGAAGCGTCGTACCACTTTTAATATATTTTTATTTTATTACGTTTTATTTATTATAATGAATAGTATATAATCCTAATTGGCAATAGCATCAATGTTCGGACCTTTTCCAGTTTGTGTACCGTTTTTCATATAATTTATTTTTGAGAATATTTTTGTTAAAACTAACGAAAATATCACGACTTAACCTAACCAATTATCAAGAGCGTACAGTTGATCTATTAGTAAATAGTAAATACTATTCCAGAAACAATGTTATAATTAATAATTATAGATCAACTGTACGCCCTTGATAATTGGTTAGGTTAAGTCGTGATATTTTCGTGTTTTAACAAAAATATTCTCAAAAATAAATTATATGAAAAACGGTACACAAACTGGAAAAGGTCCCAATGTTCTCCTGTAAAGAATATTTGTATAACTCTTCATAGAAATATTTAAGGTATTAAATGCATCGATATCTACAAAAAAACTTTGGATTCTGAGGCGAGAGATGTCGGCATGGGAGAATGAGGGAGAAAACAACTTCCTTACCAGTTATCTTTGTTTACAAATGAAAACAAACGCGAGAGCCAAGTTTTGTTATTTCTGTGGCTTAAAGTGGATTTCTTTAACTTATAAATTTTAACTGGATACTGGTCGTGTGTATATATCTGGAGAGAGATACAGAGAGAGAGAGAGAGAGAGAGAGAGAGAGAGAGAGAGTTATCTGTCCCCAATTCGAGGAACTTCTTTGGGAGTGTATAGAGTTTGGTTTCGTTGGTCAGCCACAGTAGCTCAGTGGGTAACACTCACCGCTTCCCTATAAGCAAAGTGAAAACATTAAGGTCGGGGGTTCTACTCGCAATTGTGCTGTTAATAATAAGAATATGGGGATTAGTCTAATGGGTTGCATTAGATGGCCTCAACGCTATACCAGTTTCTGGCTTTCCTCACTGATTACACTGGGCAACACGTATTTTATTGAATGATATCTGACACTTGATTCTAGGTAATTTGGGTGCGCTGAATACGAATTTCAATTCGGTTTGGCTCTATCAGGTCCTGATTCTTGTCGACAGCTTATGTGCCATTTTCCAGATTTTTCAAATTAGGACTAAAAAATTAAGTCATGTGTTAAATTTTTTTTTCAAGTTTCATGAATACAAGCAGTTCAAACTACAGTAAAATTACATTATAACGATAGAAATGACTTAAAATAAAAAAACAAACAGATATGAAGCTTTCACTGTGGCAAAAATTTTCTTTTGTAAGACTTTCTAGCGTATTTGCTTGTTGATGGCAGGTCTCTTTTCAAGCACCAGCAGTAATCAGCCATCATGTGGGAATCCCAGCGGCCTTGGTACCGTTCCTCCATAATTTTGATATCTTGGTGGAATCTCTTCCCTTGTTCGTCACTTACATCACCTAAATTACTTGGAAATTGGTCAAGATGGCTATTCAAAAAATGCATTTTTATGCTCATATTGCAACCTAACTCTTTGTAGTCCCTTAAAAGTTTTTTTACGATTTCTTCGTAGTTATCTGCCCTATAATTGCCTAAAAAGTTTTCTATCAAGTCCACGAATGAGAACCAGCCATTTTTTTCGCGTTCATTCATGACATTAGGAAAATTGCTGTCTTTAATCATTGTTCTTATTTGTGGACCGTCGAAAATTCCCGCCTTGATTTTTTCATAACTTAAACTTGGAAATTTTGAAGTTATGTATTTGAAACACTCGCCGTTCGTATCTAAAGCTTTTATATATTGTTTAATGAGGCCTAGTTTTATATGCAGAGGAGGAAATATGATTTTATCTCTGCTCACTAAAGGTGGATTAATTACGTTTTTTTCTCCGACAGTAAGTGATGTTCGTGCTGGCCAGATTTGTTTGAAATAATGTTCTTCCTTGGCTCTGCTGTCCCATAAGCAAAGGAAGCAGGGATATTTAGTATACCCTCCTTGTTGTCCTAGCAGAAAATTAACCATTTTTAAGTCAACACATATGATCCACTCGTGCTCCCTATATTTGATAAGATTTAAAACCTTTTCTATATGTTCATACTTTTCTTTTAATTTTGTTGAGTGCCCAATCGGTATCGAGCCGTATAGATTGCCATTATGCAACAACACACACTTAAGACTTCTTTTCGAACTGTCTAAAAACAAGCGCCAATCATTTGCATCGTAAGACTCAACCCCCATCTTCTTTAACAAACCAACTATCTCGCAGCAATATACTAAACTATCCTCTGTTCTAAAATATTTAACAAGTTCTTCTTCTCTTTTTCTGTAAAATGAAATGTATGTGTTTGAAGCAAGCAAGTTTTTCTCTTTAAGTCTTGAAGCTAAAATTTCAGCAGCCTTTTTTGGCAAATTTAGATCCCTTACAAGATCATTCAACTCGGCCTGGCTAAACTTTTGCGGATCGTTTTGACTTTCAAATACGCTGGGGTCAAAATCGGTGTCTGACTCCTCAAAGTGCATAACAATATTTTCAGGAACATCAACTAATTCTTGAGTTGGCAGACCCTTAAATTTTGGAATGGGGATCTCATTTGAATGTAGCACAGGTCGTATCGCGGTGTCGAAATTTGGGTACTCGATACAATGTTTATTTTTCTTAGTGAAGCCCGAAGTCTTGACAAAGCAAAGGTAGCAATCGGTCTCGTGGTTAGTAGGCTCTCGCCACACCTGATATGGAAAAAAAATTGTAAAGCGTTAACAAAAGCGACGAGAGACTTGTTTTTATGAATTTTATCAAAAGTTATCACCCAAACATTTAACATTTCTATGTGTTTCAACCTTATGCAATATTTGAGATTCTTATAAACATTTTCTGTAAATTTTTGTTTATGTACCTAAGCTACAATTACATTTAGGTAAGTTACAGTATACTAGTGATTAAATTATGTAGTTTTATGAAATCATAAACTTACCATCGGAACTCCAAAAGGTATTTTTGAATCCGAACCCTTCGTCCAATGTCGCAGTCTTTCAATGCATATAGTGCAGGCTTTATGTGGAGCCCACGATTTATCTTGGTCCCCCAGTTTTATGCCAAAATAAGCTAAGTAAGCTCTTTTTACGAAGTCAGTTATATTTGCTCGTTGATGTGGAAGTGTAAAATTTCCACATATATAACAGAAGGAATCAGGGTTGTTTTTGCATTTGAACTTTCTAGTGCTTGATGACATATTGCTTGATTGTTCTGCCAATTTGTAAAGGTATTTAAAGCCCTTAATTCATATAAATTTAAGAAAATCTGAAATATAAACACAAAAATTAGTTTAAATAGGTACTTATTATGAAATAGGTACTTACAATCTATGAAATTAAACTAGAAACACGGATGAGTAGGTACAATATAAATTACGTCTAATTAAATCAACTATATTAAATCACGATGACAAAATTACTCACTAAATCATATGCCAATTCAAAATTATGTTAATGCCCAAACTTAATTAACTAACTCAACTGACTGACTGACTGACTGACTGATTGAATTGACTGATTAACTCTGGAAACGAGTCGCTTTTATATATTTTAGTTGTCCCTCTAGAATAATCTACAGAGAACAGGAACGCTCGAGAAAATTTTAGAATTCTATGATATTTTTAGCTTAATTTACTAATATTAAAATGGGTTAAAAATGACAAAATTAAAAATATTTTTAGGGTGTTACATATAAAAATATACATAATACAACAATACCATAACAATAGGTACAAATACCTAGATAAAAACCTAGTTGCATAATGTGTAACTGCAAAAAGACAGCGAGTATTGAGAAAAAAACCTTTTTATGAATACGACGAAAGAGGAGGGGTGTTGAGCAAAATCAGGACCTGATAGAGCAAAACCGAGTAAAAATTCGTGCTCAGCGCACCCAAATTACCTAGAACTAACTGTCAAATCTAATTCAATAGACAAAAATTTGAAATTTGTTCCCCAGTGTTATTATTATTATGGTTTCGTTGAATCCTGGTTTAAGTGTCCTCATTTTCCTGATCTTCGTGACGTCATACCTTGCTCTAATTAAGTTGCTGATTCGATATGAAGTGATTTCTTGCTTCAAACATTTATCGGTTTATTTCTCATGAATTATAAATGCCTTCGCAAATATTTACTAATTTACTCTCATCTTTGCGCTATATTTTTGTAACTTAATTTTTGAAGTTTGTCTTTCGGTGATCTTCCTTCCAAAGTTTGTCTTTTGTGAAAGTAATGTTAAATACCGGGTGTACATAAAGTCAGGATCTATTTTTGTGAAGCACTTGGAAATTATATGGAATTCAATCATAAAATGATAAAGTGGTAACATTTATTAAATAATTAAGAGTAGGATTCGACGTGACGCCCATCAGTATCCCTGCACAGCTCAAATCGTTCAGCAGCATTTCTAAACACATTCTGGAGCATTTGCGGGGTTATGTTATCTGCAGCAGTTCGTATACGTGTACGTAAGTTTTCAAGACTCGTAATCTTCGTCTGATAGACGTGCGACTCGATAAAGCCCCATGCAAAGAAATCTAAAGGGGTTAAATCTGGTCATCTCGCGACACAAGGTCTGTTGCTTCCGCGTCCGATCCAGCGATTTGGAAAACGTCCATTTAGATAATCCTGAACAATTTTGGCATAGTGACAAGGAGCACCATCATGTTGATTCTAAGGGGATAGGATTCGTGTCATAACATGACGTAATGAGAATCTATAAATAGATCCATAAATTGTTTAAACTTCATTCTCTTCATTGGAATTGCATCGGAGTGACGTGTATTATTTACTTGTCAAGATGTATAGAAGAAGGAAGTTTGTTCCTCGAAAAAGGAAGTATGTTCCTCGAAGGAAAGTTAGATGGCGGTCAAAGGAGAAGATATTTACAGCTTCAATGAAATTTGTTTATTTGTCTAAAAATACTTTTGATATTAATGCAGATGGATATTATACATTGAGTTTGGATCTTTTAACTAAGGATGCTAAATCAACTATTTTAAAATTTAATTATTATCAAGTAACGGGTGTATCTTTTCATAGTATTCCCGGAATGAATATGTCTGGATATGTTATTAATTATGAAGATTCATTAAGTCGTAAGAAAGATGTTAGGGAAAGGTTAGAGGGACCTAATGTAGGGATATCTCCATCTCCATATGTAATTGTTCCCCATTGTGTTTTGTTTGAACCTAATATAGATTCCTCACATAGTGCAGAGCAAGTAATGAATCATCCCAGAACAAAGTGGTTCTCACCTTTTAAGGAGTTTAGAATGTATCGTAGACTGAAGCCGGTGTGTGATTTAGGTAAACAAGTAACTGTCCAATTCCCTAATACTTTAATTAAGATATCAACCAATGATTTAGCTAAACCATTAGGTCATATTTATGTTGGTAAATATACACCTGACGGATCTAAAAAAAATGAGTATGCATTTACATATGTTAATCGAATTGTATTTTATGTTAAGCTGTATGGTATGAAACAATAAAAAAAAAAAAAAATCTTTTGGTTCACCCTGTATTATTTTCCATTTTTGGTTTACCCTGTTTTTGTGCGATTCGGCTCATAGTATTACCTAGAGCCGAATAGCACGCACGCACAGACAGGAATAGAAACTGACGTCATGAAAACGTCATACATTTCTTGCTTATTGAACATCCGGTCTACATCCTGTTTATGGTTTTATAATACCAATGATTTTGAAAATAATAATGATGGTCTGCAGAGCGCCCTCTGCAAGAGTTAGAGCCTCGCCAGAGGTAGTTAGATGTACGAAGTTTTTTTTTGTGTTTGGCCAAACAATATTGGTTACAGAGATTTTTAAGGTTTGGTTAGTATTGTAGTATTCATATGGGTAGAGTACCTAAGTTTTCAAGACTCGTAATCTTCGTCTGATAGACGTGCGACTCGACAAAGCCCCATGCAAAGAAATCTAAAGGGGTTAAATCTGGTCATCTCGCGACACAAGGTCTGTTGCTTCCGCGTCCGATCCAGCGATTTGGAAAACGTCCATTTAGATAATCCTGAACAATTTTGGCATAGTGACAAGGAGCACCATCATGTTGATAGACGACGGGGATAGGATTGTTAGTACCCTCGTCGTTTATATGCAAAGATATATCGAATGAAGGTGACATAGAAAAATTACAAAACGACACTGAAACATTACTCAAGTGGCGGAAGACAACAGTATGAAGTTCAGCGAAGAAAAAATTCAGCTTATAAGATGTGTTCACAAAAAGCTCTACAAAATAAACGCCACAAAACACCACAAGGCAAACAGATAACACCAAACCCACAAATCAGGGATCTTGAAGTAATAATGAATCGGATGCGGAATTCAGAGAACACTACAACATTAAAATTACAACAGCTAGAAAAATAATGGGAACCATCTGAAGGAGTTTCCACAGCAGAAAAGTAAACGTCATGGTAATATTATGGAAGAGTTTAGCCCTGCCCATAAGTGAGTATTGCTCAATACTTACAAACCCTTACAGAAAACGAGACATTGCAGACATACAGTAGAAGCCATACAGGAACTCTTACGCCTAAAATAGAAGAAACGAAAGACGAAGACTACTGTTTCTCCAACAAACCCTGAAACTCTACTCCTTGGAAAGAAGACACGAGTGATACTCAATAATATAAGGGGTTCCAAAAAACCTTAGCCCCCCCCCCATTTGCAGCTTACATGTTTACTTATATCGAAATAGTTTTTAGTGATTATAAAAATATATAAAATTCTTTATTTATTGCAAGTATTAAAATTACTCTAGCTGATAAAGTGATAATATAATGGCTTCTCAATTAATTGGTGATTCGGAGAGGCAACTTGTGATAGATCGGATACGAGCAATAACATTTCGGGAAGCTCGTGATGCTGGAGCCACCTTTATAACACGTTCATGGGTTGCCAAAAAGTTGCGAAGAAGTGAGGACTTCGTCAAAAGAAATTGGAATAAAACTTTGGATGAATGTGAAATGGATACAACCAAATCTGGGCTCCCAAATTCGCCACTCTCTCAGGAAACAAAGGACATCATTGAAAGCGGTACGCGTAAGCGGAAAAACAGCTGTGCTAAACTTTCTAGAGAGATCGAAGTGTTGAGAGGAAAGATCGTTAGTGGTGAGATCATTCGACTGTACCGTCATAGGCAAGGTTTAAAGCCTTGGCATGAACTTCCAAAGCGAAGAAAAACTCAACTTAACATCGATGACAGAATGTGGTTTGCCCATTATCTTGAAGATTTGGATGTGGATGATTTCATGCATTTAGCTGTCTCCGATGAATTTTTTGTTTACGTAACACGTCGGCCTAACTACCAAAATGATCGAGTGTGGGCCACAACACCAGATGAAATCGATGACAATGAACATTATCGCGAATTATTAAAAAGTCCAGACTGTGTTGGTGTTTGTTTGTTCACTGCAAAGAAGCTCATGTGGGTACTGAAGCCAAATGGTCAGAGTTGGGATGGACAGTATTTTCGTGATATTATTCTATCCCAGCATGTCATTCCTTTTCTAAGAAACCCAAACAATGTTATGGATGTCGATCAGGTCACACTTCTGCACGATAAGGCCCCCTGCTTTAAAGCATTAGCCACTCAACAGTTGTTGCGGAACCATGAGATCGATTTCTTCGGAAATGAAGAATGGCCAGGAAATTCTCCTGACCTGAACGTCTGCGAACACATTGGATCAGTTATAAAGGAAAAGGTTGAATGTCTCTTGTTTCAAGAACCTGCAGCAAATCGATTTTCGAAGGATACAATGACGCAACACATTGAAACTGTTTTAGCAAATTTGCGTAACGATCAAGATCTATTCACGTCACTTTTGGCAAGCTACCCAAAGCGAATTCAGGCTGTCTTGGAAGCCAATGGCGGGAACACCAAGTTTTAATTGTTTGTCATTAAATGCAGGATTAAATTCTTTTTTGTAAGGTATGTTTAGTTTTACTGTACCTCTAATTGTTTAGGCCATGGGCGGGGGGGGCTAAGGTTTATTGGAGCCCCGTACATATGGAAAATACTCGAGGGATGTGTCCCAAACTTTAGAAATGAAATAGACACACACTGGGATGAGAGAAGAGGTAGATTCTGTACTGTCCCAGCTGCAGTGGGACATGGTGCCATGAAAACGAAGATGAAAAATACCCTCAGAATACGTGGCTCAAAACTCTTAAACGTGCAGCCGAAAGAACTGAGAAGTCTTCAGCACAGCAACCCGAATAACTTCAAGAACCAAAGGGACAGGGTCTTGTGCAAAGTCCCTGACCAGCCATGCGTAGCTGGACACGAGGGTTGGAGGAGAATGGAAACCAACTCTCTCCTCCATCACTCCTGTAAATGAGGCGGGATGCTGCAGAGCGGTCGGCACGTCGATTCTGAACCGTCATTTGAAGACATCAAGTAAGGTCAAGTAAGATTTATCAATTAGTATAATATATATATATATATATATATATATATATATATATATATATATATATATATATACAGTTCTTAAAAAAACTTGGCTAAAAATTACTGACTCTGAATGATATTCAAAACCAGATTTCGGCCATTACATCCGAATCGAATGTATATTGCATAAAGATAAAGTCATTGTACAAACATCATTCAAAATTGTTAACCAATTTCATACGAAAGTAAGTAAAATCATTTATTCACCAGTTTGTGCTTTATATTTCTTATTTATTTATTTATTTATTATTTACCTGTCATATATATATATATATATATATACCTTTCCATTCAACCTTTCAAATGTTCCGTGCGATGATTCCTCATTTCACGAAGGTCAAGCTTGTCGCCCCTCCTCTCGAGTTGGCCTGGTGAAGTAGTGAGTTGGTTTCTTGTACTCTCCACCTCACATAGCCAGGTACGCCCGGCCATTGGGGATTGTTCTGAGCCAGGTGTCTAATCTTCTTTTGAAAATGTCCACTGCAACGCGACTCGTGTTCCTTAGTTTTTTGGGCAGCTGATTAAACAGTTTTGGTCTTCTCACAACAAAACTATTTTCTTTCAGGGTTAAGGATGTTCTCTGTCTAGCCTTTAATTTGGGAACACGACACTGTCTTCCTTTTCTACTTTCCACTGTTGTTTGGGGAGTTACAGGGTTCAGAGTAAAATTAGGGACTAGTTTCTCCATTATTTTCCAAGTGTAAATAATGGTGTATCTCTCTCTTCTCTTTTCCAGTGAATATAGGTTTAGTTCGCGTAACCTCTCCCAGTAATTTAGTTCTTTGCACCCGTTGATCTTGGCTGTGAAGCTTCTCTGAATCCCTTCTAGTTTTCTAATGTCTTCTTTTTTATATGGGGATGTTAGGACCGAGCAGAATTCCAATTTGGGAATGATCAGTGTTTTCAGTAGAGGAATCATTATTTTCCTATCCCTTCGTTTAAAGGTTCTCAGTATCTGCCCAGTTATTCTCTTTGCTCTGTTTATTGCTATCTTATTTTGTGTTTCAAATTTCGCATCATCAGTCATTACAACCCCTAAATCTTTTTGCTTCAGAATTTCTCTGAAATTCCTGTCCATTTGGGGTAAGTAGTACTACCGCAAAAAGGCCGAGTGCAATTGCACTGCAACATTGCATGCAACATGATGCGAGTATCTTTAGCCCCCCTCTCCTCCAAAAAAGTATATATATACTGTATATATATATATATATATATATATATATACATATATATATATATGTGAACTCCAAGGGGTAACCTAACCTAGCTGCTCAGGCTCACAAATATATATATGCACACACGAGTGTATATATATATATATATATATATATATATATATGCACAGAATGGATGCATCAGGGGCACAAATACGTAAAATGGTTATTTTTATTTATTTTGGCTAAACAATTGGTTTTAAACAGCCATATGACACAGTTCTAAATAACTAGACACAACCGAATGCAGAAATGTCATATACACCTAGTATTTTGTATGTTTGCCTTTATTTTCGATCACTGCAGCAATTCTGCGAGGCATTGATAAACACAGTCTTTCGCAAAAGTCTACAGTAATTTCTTCTACCCAAACTGCTTTAATGGCTTCTTTTAAGGCAGTTTTTGATGTAGGATTCCTAGCAGCTTCTTTCCTTTTCAACAATACCCAACAGTTCTCAATGGGGTTGAGATCTGGTGAATTACCTGGCGAAGGACCACGTACCCGTACACCATTCTGCCGTTGGCAGTTTTCATTTGGTGGCATGGGGATCTATCATATGGTTCATGCCTGAATGAACAACAATAAACGGGAAAATTTACTTTGAAGTGCTACCAGAGAAGCTGTTACATTTCATGGAGATTCACAGTTGTGGTTGGTTCCAACATGACTTTGTAGGGGTGGAAACGATTTGTTGTAAGGAATTCGTTGAATGGATCTTCTGGAGACACCCGCTTCCTGGGATAACTTTTTTAAGGACTTACGTGGGCTGTTTTCGAGGTGATTGAGTACGGTTAGTGATGTTGCTGCATCGGTTGAACTTTTTGGCTGGCCACTACGCGGCCGATCATTAACACTTCCCGTTTCTTTGAAGCGAGTGAACAGTTTTCCAACTGATGCCTGAACAACTGGCGGCCTCTCAAGGTGTTTGTCTTAAAAACAGTAGCAACTGATCGGCGTGTGCTACCACGCCTTGCACACATTAAAACTATCTCCACCCGTTCATCTATTGTCAATTTCTGTGCCATAGGTTCAACAACAAATCTGAAAAGAACAAAACACATTAAAACACAAATTATTAAAATGTGCCTATGGTTCCTGACTTTTGCGCCACCCTGTATATATATACACACACATAGGGTGTCCCAGAAGTCTTGGAGGGGTTTTATTTGGTTATAACTTTTGTTTGGGGATCAAATAAAAAAAGGTTTGTAACACTTGAAAATATATTTATTGCGATTTTAATTACAAATTTAATATCTGGTGGAAATCTTCATTTTCATTGCGTAAATCTAAAAATCGCATTAGCGTACGTTATGCCACTCTGATGATCTTGTGGCTTAATTTCTTGAGCAATTTGAATTTTGTACGGGAAAGATTGATATCCTCTCTTAAAATTCGATGTAAGGAACTTCTTGAAATGTTTAATTCCTGGATGCCTCGTCGGACTGGTGTGGATTTTCTTCAACGCTTTCACAAACTATCTTAACTCGAGTTGGACTTCGGCTTTTCCGAGGACGCCCTGTCCGTGGTTCGTCTCCCTGACCCTTTCCCAAACGAAATTTAGCCACGTACCGTCGAATAGCTCAATCAGAAGGAGCAGAACGTGTGTTGAATTTTAATCGAAAAGCTCTTTGAGCGGCAACGATGGAAAAGTTGTTTGTCAAATAAATTTCCACAATAACCATTCTTTGTTGCACTGTCCAGGATTCCATTTTTATTAATCGCAGCAAGGATACTTTAATTGAAAAATAAAACTAAATAAATTAATCAAAAAAGAAAAAAGTTATAGCCAAATAAAACCCCTCCAAGACTTCTGGGACACCTATATATATATATATTTTAAACATGTTGTATACTTTGTTGTATATAGAATTTTTCTGTACTGGCTCTATTATTATTTTTTTGATACGTATATATACTGTACATGTGTTAAATAACACCGATTATTCTTGTTTTGGCGTCTAATGCAATTCTCCTCTAATGGCTGTATTGCTTTAGATGTAAATATATATATATATATATATATATATATACGTAAATCATGTATGTATTATCCTTGTTTTGCCCCTAATGTGTATACATATTTTGTATTTCAATATATATTAAATAGGCAGAACGCTGCAGTTGTGTTTTATTTACACCTTTTAAAACAAACATTAATGGAAATGAAGGGCATAAACACACACACACACACATATATATATATATATATATATATATATATATATAAACGATACAGTGTGTGTGTGTGTGTGTGTGTGTGTGTGTGTGTGTGATGCAAAGCGATGGTAATTCACCTTAATATGTACGTAAATAACTGTGTACGACAAATACGACCGGCTGCCTTCTAAGTCAGATGGCCGTGATGCTGAGGAATTCCAAATGCATCGAGACGCCGCGGTGAAACGCTCTCTCTACTCCTACTGGTGTTTTATTTTAGGCTAGGCTACCCATATTTACAAACCCACATGCATATATTGTTGTGGGCCTGAGCTGCCAGGATAGGTTACCCCTTGGAGTTCACTTACATATAACTCATATATATATATATATATATATATATATATATATATATATATATATATATATATATATATATATATATACAGTGTGTCCGTAAAGTCATGGTGGGATTTTAAATAGCTATATTATTGCAACGAAACATGATAATGAGATGAAACAATGCCAAATTTAATAACAACTCTCAAAGTTGTATCTTGTAGTTAGTCTAGGCTAAGCTTAACCTTTATCTCGTAGTTAGTCTAGGCTGTCCACATGCCTATGTTGAACATGAGCGTAATAGCCCGAAAGTTAATGTGTGGTGTGCTCTAGCACGAGATCGAGTGATTGGCCCATTTTTCTTCGCGGAACCCACTGTGACGTCACACAACTACCTCGCTATGTTGGAACATTTTGCAGTACCCCAATTTATTGACAATAATGTCATCTTTCAGCAAGATGGTGCTCCTCCGCACTATGCCAACGTTGTTCGAGAATTCCTTAATGAGAATTTCCACAGAGATGGATAGGAAGAGGAGGATGGAAGCCATGGCCTCCACGCTCTCCGGACCTGACACCTTTGGACTTTTATTTGTGGGGTTACGTCAAGCAAAGCGTGTACAGTGTACCCATTAGGGATATTCATCACTTGCATGAGCGAATCACGGAAGCTATCGCATCCGTCACTCCTGATGTTCTTGGGCGTGTGTGGCTGGAATTGAATCACCGCCTAGATGTCTGCAGGGCTACCAGAGGAGCCCATATCGAACTACGTTAAATAAAGTTATTCTTTTAGAGTTGTTCTTCAATTTGCCTTTTTTTCATCTCATTATCATGTTTCGTTGCAATAATATAGCTATTTAAAATCCCACCATGACTTTACGGACACACTGTATATATATATCTGTATATATATATATATGTATGTGTGTGTGCATATATATATATATATATATATTTGTGGGCCTGAGCAGCCAGCTTAGGTTACCCTTTGGAGTTCACATACATACAGCTCATATATATATATATATATATATATACATACTTACTTTAGGTGAGTTCGAACGACGGTTCAGGATCGAACTACGGTTGACCCCTCTGCAGCATCCCGCCTCATTTGCGGTATTTGGTGAAGGAGGAAATTGCTGTCTGATCTTCTCCTGCCCTCGTATCCAGCCACGCATGGCTGGTCAGGGATTTTGTACAGGAATCTGTTCAGCTGGTTTTTCAAGTTATTTAGGTCGGTGTGCTGGAGATTCCTCACTTCTTTTGGTAGGACATTGAAAAGCTTTGGGCCTCATATTCTGAGGGTATGTTCCATCCTTGTTTTCATGGCCCCTTGTCCCACCGCAGCTGGGACCGTACAAAATCTGCCCCTTCTCTCATTCCAGTTTGTTTGTATTTCATTTCTAAAGTTAGGTACAGAACCCTCGAGTATTTTCCATATGTATATTATTGTGTACCGCTCGCGCCTTTTTTCGAGAGAGTAGAGTTCCAGTGATTGTGGTCGAGACCAGTAGTATTTACCTTCCGGTTCTTCTATCTTAGATGTCAAAGTCCTTTGTATAGCTTCAATGTTCGCAATGTCTCGTTTTCTGTATGGGCTTGTGAGTACTGAGCAATATTCAATTATTGATAGGACTAGACTTTTCCATAATTTGAGCATGATGTTTGCTTTTCTGCTGAGGAAGCTCCTCCAGATGATTCCCATTATTTTTCTAGCCGTTGTAATTTTGATGTTATAGTGCTCTCTGAATTCTGCATCCGACGACATTATTACTCTAAGATCCCTGACTTGTGGATTTGGTGTTATCTGTTTGGCTTGCAGAATTTTGTACCATTTTTTCTGTAGCTCCTTGTTATTATCATATCTTAGAAGTTGGAATTTTTCTTCGTGGAACTTCATATTGTTATCTTCTGCCCACTGGAATAGTGTTTCAATGTCATTTTGTAATCTTTCTATGTCACCTTTGTTGAATGTTTCCTTGCATATCTTTGTTGTCATCTGCGAAACATGATACACTACTGTCACTGATATCTGCATCAATATCTGCAATCATTATTATGAACAGCAAGGGAGCTAGTACTGTTCCTTATATATATATAATTTGGAGGGGTCAAACACACTCGAATAATGTCGTATGCAATATTGCAAGTTGCAATGTTGAATTGCAATTGCGCTCGGCCTTTTTGCAATAGTACTAATGGGGTATAATATTCCGTGGATTTTAGGTCCTCCCTTTTTCCGTACCTACCGTAACAGCTGAAATTTCTCAGTATTAAACTTCATATTGTTGTCTTCCGTCCACTTGTAGATTCTGTTCATGTCGGTTTGTAGAGATACTATATCTTCTGGGTTTCTTATTTTTCTACTGATCTTTGTGTCATCCGCAAAGGATGTTACTGTGCTGTCTCTGGTAACGTCCTCATCTGTGTCAGTTGGTATGATTATAAAGAGTAGTGGAGCTAATACTGTTCCTTGTGGTACTGAGCTGAGGACCTCTGATTCTGATGAAGATATTACTTGTACTGTAACGACTTGCCGTCGCTCGCTAAGGAAATTATATATCCATTTCCCTACTTTTCCTGTTATTTCCATATATTTCAGTTTATGTGTTATGATTCCATGGTCACACTTGTCGAACGCTTTGACAAAGTCTGTGTATAATACAGCATAGTTTTCATTACTTTCCAGTGCATCAATAATAATGTTGTAGTGTTCCATTAGCTGTGATAGGCATGATCTGCCTGACCGAACCCCCATGTTGGTTATCATTTAATTTTTTCTGAGTTTCAAAAAGTCATAGATTTTCTTTCTAACTATTCTTTCAAATATTTTTGTGAGATGAGATGTAAGAGACACTGGCCTATAGTTTTTGGCTTCGGAACGATCTCCTTTATATATTGGGACTATGCGCGCGCTCTTCAGGATACCAGGTATTTCTCCCGTGTCTAGTGATCGTCTCCATATCCAATATAGGGGCTAGGCGATTGCGTTCTTGCAGTTTTTGATCAGTGTGGCATTCTATTTGTCCGGTCCTGCCGCTGAGTGTGCTTTTAGCTTCCCTATAGCTTGTAGTTCTTCAAAGAACGTGTTTCTATCGTATATCAGTTTGTCAGCTTTTGGGATACTGAACCATGATTCGTACTGAGCTCTTAACAGTTAAAATACTTTTGTTAGATCATCAGATAAAGCAATGTCTTTGTTTTTCAAAGGTCCGATAGTCGTATGGTTTTTCGACTTCCTTTTTCTAGAATTATAGAAGTACTTTGAGTTAATCTTTTTTGCTTCTATAGCGTCGTCTTCTTTTTCTGTATGCTTCTCAATTAGTTCGTGTATGACGCAATCGATACTCTGCAGTTTATCATTTAATATTTTTCTGATGTTATCTTTACAGTTACTTAATTTGGCAGTCACTCTTTTTCTCTTTCGGAACAATGACCTCTTTTGTGTCTCGAACCTATTTCTCTTTCCTCTTTGTTGTATTTTTGGGATATGTCTTTCCACAATTTCCAGCGTCTTCTCCTCTAAGGTCATTAGCATCTCTTCCGTTGTCTTGATCTCAAAGATGGTTTTCCAATCTATTATTTCCATGCTGGATGCAACACCTTCCCAGTTTATAGCTTTGGAGTGAAAATTAAAATTTTCGAATTTGTTTCTTTCTGTTGTTCGTGTTCTTTCCTTTCTGTTGCTTTTATATTGGTTGTTATTTCAATGATGTGGTCCGATATTATAGTTGTGGATACTTCTACATTAACAATTAGGTTGATGTTGTTTGTAAATATCAAATCTAGGCAGTTGTTTTTTCTTGTGTTTTCTGTTATTTCTTGCGTTAACATAAATTCATCAGCTAGAGCTAGTAGTATTTTACCTGCTCCTGGTCTTCCCGTGTGCCCCCCTTGTCCTGGTTTATACATAGATTTTTTTCTATCCTTTTATATTTCATGAATGGGAAATTAAAATCACCACAGAGAAAAATATTTGGGGTTGGAGAGTGTAGATCTTTAACCCAGTTTCTTAGCTCTGTAATGGAATCTTAGAATTTTGAGGTTGGTGTTCGGGGTCTGTACATTACAATTAGTACCATATTTAATTTTTCAACATTTGCTGCTACACATTCTACGTAGCTGTTTGAGGTAATTATAGTCATTTCTGCCATATGCCTTTCGCGTGTGTAAAGATCACATCTTCCTTTACGTCTCACTGTTCTGTCGGCTCGGAGGATATTTATATTATATATATATATATATTATATATATATATATATATGCACTAAAATCACAAAATAACACGTGACCTTATTAATAAGCAAACAACCACAGGGAAAAGGAAACATAAAGTCCTTGATAATGTGAATATATCACGAAAGCGCTCGGACTTTGTGTTTCCTTTTCCCTGTGGTTGTTTGCTTATATATATATATATATATATATATATGTGTGTGTGTGTGTGTGTGTATATATACATATTCGAACCCACCCTCTCATTTGAAGAGGAGGACGTTCATCATTTGGCTACGACAGGCTAAAAATTAACAACAACCTTGCGACATTTTATCGTCGGAAGGAAGCACACAACGTTTTCGCGTCTATTGGCGTTTTTCGCTGCCAATCCTGCTAAACTCGCGCCAACGAACAACATTTAATTCAAATCTATCTGGCAAACATGACAATACTATTAGATAGAATATATATATATATATATATATATATATATATATATATATATATATATATATATATATATATATATATATATATATTAGGGTGGTTCACAGAACTATGGTAATTTTTCATTCGTGGCCAAATCATTGAGCATTTTGTTTTTTGAGTTGGTTTTGATAGTTACAACTTACATACCAAATCTCTACTTGATTGCATAATTTTTACTGGGTGCTCAAAGCCATCATTTACCCTATAGCGCTGATCAGCGATATATCACTACAGGTCGCTGATGTTTCTCAACCCACCGAAACCGTAACGGTTATAAGAGATGCCAGATATCACTGGATTAATTTTTCAGCCACTGTTCAAACCTACACTCCTTTAGTAATCTTGTTGCTGCCGAAGGCGAGTTTCATGTGAGTATATAGTGGACTATTAATTAATAGAGTTGATCTATGTTGTAGAAAAAGAAAAGCATAATTTTACAATAGTGGAAGTTCGTGTGCATTGTTTCATTTGAAATTTTACTACGTCATATTAATTGTATTATTTTATATTTACGGACATTAATTTCTTTTACAGATAACTCCAACAAATGAACCAAGACGGTAGATCTCAGATATCAAACTAATGCTGTCGATATCATATGGCATGTGAGTATATGCTAAAGTGTACTAATAAAAATTCAATATATATTGGAGGGAGAGAGAGAGAGAGAGTTACAAGGAGTTACAAGGAAAAGAAGTACCTCAAAAGGCCTTGCGGCCCATACCGAGGTGGTACCAATGGCAACGGGTGCCAGGGAAAATTTTGTACACACTCAAATAGTGTGCAAGATTTGGTCTAACCTTTTCTTGAACTGATCCACAGAGGAACTGTTCACAACTTCCGAAGGTAACCTGTTCCATGTGTCACAGATCTTATACGTAAAGTAATTCCCACACACACTAGTCCTAAACCGTTTCAAATCCAACTTCCAACCATTGTTGCGAGTTGGGTTATCATTTAAACTAAACATACTTCTAAAATCGACATCGTTGAACCCGCGTAAGAGCTTGAAAACCTCGATCAGTTGACCGCGCAGCCTCCGAGTTTCAAGCGAAAACAAGTTCAGGGCGCGTAACCGTCGATTGTAGCCCATATGCCTAACGGAAGGGATTAACTTTGTGGCCCTCGCCTGCACTCGCTCCAGCCTCTCAATATCTTTCCTGAGGGTGGGCGACCAGAACTGCACAGCATACTCCAGGTGCGGCCGAACAAGGGAATTGTACAGTGAGAGCACAATCTCCTTGTTCCGAAACTGAAATTGCCTCCTGATATAACCCAATAGTTTCTGGGCTTTCTTTTCCACCTCTACACACTGTTTCGTAAACTTAAGGTCGCTGCTAATTAGCACACCCAAGTCCTTTTCTAAATCAGTCACCTCGATATTACTACCCAACATCGAGTAGTCCGACTTGGGATTGGCGTAGCCAATGTGCATCACTTTGCATTTACCCAAGTTAAACGGCATTTGCCATTTTTCGGACCACTCTCCTATCCTACCTAGGTCCGCACGCAGTTGCTCGATCGCTTCGGGCGTCCCAACATTGGCCCCAAGCTTGGTGTCATCAGCGAATTTGGCGATCCGACTGACGATGCCACCGTCGATATCATTTATGTAAATGATAAACAACAGTGGCCCCAAAACGGAACCCTGAGGAACCCCACTAGTGACCGAGGCCCAACCCGAACTAGCCCCTTTAATTACACCCTCTGCCGCCTATTCCTCAGCCAGTTTTCAATCCACCTACCTATTTCCCCACCGATACCCAGCGCGCGCACTTTCGCCATTAGCCGGCGGTGAGGTACCTTATCAAAGGCTTTCTGAAAGTCGAGATAAAGTATATCAATCGCCCTACTCTTATCATACTCACTCAACATGACGTGGAAAAACTCGAGCAAGTTGGTGAGACACGACCTATGCCGTCTAAACCCATGTTGGGAGTCCCCAAGCAGCTTGTAGGAATCCAAATGGTCAACGATCCTATCAGCTATTATCCCTTCTAATAATTTACCTACAACTGAAGTGAGACTAATGGGACGATAGTTCCCTGGACTTTCGTGATCCCCTTTCTTAAAGATAGGGGTCACGTTGGCTTCCCTCCAGTCACCAGGCACCTGGCCCTTCTCCAACGATTTGTTGAAGACTGTAGCCAGGTGGGGAGCCACCTGGTCGCGCACTTCTCGCAACACTCTGGGGAGAAACTGGTCTGGCCCAGGAGCCTTAAACGCGCTCAGTTTGTCTATTCTATCGGCAACGACTGTCGCGGTACATCTAACACTATCCAGGCCAGCACCTTCGTGCCTCACGCCTGGCTCGGGGATGACGCGGGTATCCTCCCTGGTGAACACTCCCGCAAAGTACTCATTAAGCACATTAGCGATGTCCGCAGAACGCCGCTTTCTACTATTAACATAACTGAAGAATTCCTTAGGGTTCCCCTTGCAGAGGCTTGCCACCCGTAGTTCTTCGTTACGTTTCGCTAGCCTAACCTTCGCCTTCACTTCCCTACACAGGCGGACATACGCTTCAGTGTTCTCGTGGGAACGATTGGCCTTCGCCCTCCTATACGCTACTTTCCTATTTCGGATAGCCGAAGCGATGTCACGATTGAACCACTTAGGCTGCGTTGAAGCAGGGGTGACCGGTTTTGAGGGTATGGCAGCAGACTGCAGCACCATAAACTCGTCCCGGAATGCACTCCACACTCCCTCAACATCGCCGCCAACCTCTAACCCCATCTCTCCCGCTATCCCTGAGGCTAACAAAGTTCGCCCGCCGGAGATCGAGCTTACTGCCTCTCGAGTTACTACGCTTCACCCGAGGGACGCACACACGGAACCTAATAAGACCGTGATCACTCCCGCCCAATGATTCGTCAACGGTGAGGCCAGTGACGAGGTTGTCTTCGGTCGTGAATACTAAGTCTAGAACGCTTTCGCCTCGTGTAGGCTCGTTGACCCACTGAGTGAGGAAGTTCTCATCAGCAAAGTCAACTAGCCTCCTCCCTTCAGCATCGGCAGTCCTGTTTTCCCACTTTATGCCGCGACAGTTGAAGTCTCCTAAAACTACACACACCCTATCCCCTAGCAGGCTACTGAGTTCGGTGTACAGGGCTGTATCCTCCTCGAGGAGGAGATGCGGAGGTCTGTACACCAAGATTAACCTATAGTTCGTCCCTCCCACGTTCAGATCGACGCCAAGCAGCTCCCGTTCCGACCGGAACTGGCAGTCAACCGGACTCAACGTGTCTCTGACGTATATTAGTACCCCACCCCCCTCCCCACGGGTGCGGTCTTTGCGAAACATTCTATACCCGGGAATTTCGAACTCCCCAACGTAGTCCCTACGATCAGTATGAATCCAGGACTCGGTGATAGCAACGATATCCTGGTATTCTGATGCTAAGAGCGCCCGTAGCTCGCAAACTTGTTCCTGATCGACCTAGCATTAAAAAGCATTGCACGGAGGAGCCTCCCCTATTCTGACCGCCCCCTAGCACGACCCGTTTCCCGAACAGCCAGGGCTGTCGGGAGTTGAAGAGCCCCTCACTAACGAGGGGACAATCTCCGCAGGAGCCTGAGCCCCCTCCAACGTGGAAGGAGAGTCACCCACCTGTACCTGGACGCACCCTTCAGTTAAAGGTACGTCCGCCACCGGCTCATCATCATCCCTCCCCGGTGGGGGCCCATCATCTCTCCCCGGACTCGACCTCACCATACGGTATAGGTGCCGGTCAAGCAGCGTGCCTAGCACACCTTTACCCCTGACATTGAGGTGGACACCATCCCTCTGATACAGGTCCCACCTATCCGAAAACGCGTCGAACGGGTCAACAAACCTCACGCCCAGTGGGACGCACAAGTCTTGCACCCTCTCGTTGATGCCAATGACCTTACTGAGCGCGTGGTCACTGGCATTCATCCGCGGTAAAATACCCGTCAACATTCCCCTGTCTGTCTTAAGTTTCAGATCATCCGCAAGAGACATGATCTCGGTGATGATCCCTTCCGTTGAACCTACCCTACCGCCTTTGAGGAACAAGTCGTTGCCACCAGCATGGACAACGATCGCAGTCCTCCGAGTAGCCACGCGCACCTTCCTTATGTGCGCCGTTCCCCGACCGGGTAAGCACCTTACCTTCCTCCTGTCTCGGTTTGCAGAATCAAAGTACTTCTCCTGGCCCCTAATCTGCGAGTCCCCAATTAAAACGGTGTCTTCCTCCTTCGCGCACAGGAGACTAAAGCGGTTGGAGGCCCCGACAGGGGCAACTGGGGTCTCGGGCTTCGGCTTCGCAGCCTTCTTGCCCGAGACCTTTCGAAACCCGTCGCCACCCATAAACTCGGCCGCACTTACACCACTTACACCACCCGACCCACCCCGACCGGCAGCTACATCCTTCCGCTTCTTTGGGTCATCAGTAGGCCCCTTCCCACCCTTTTTCTTTATCGGCCCCTTCCCACCCTTCTCTATCGGCCCCTTCTTTACGCCCTCCACCTTACGCCGCGGTTCCATGCATTCCACGTGGGTCGCTGGCGATTCCTGACACTGATTTAGAACCCTGGCCCCCGGTTTCACCTCTACCCTTTCTCCGTGGTCCCGAGCTCTGTCCATTCCATCGCTGGACCCCCTTTCCACGGCAGCTATCCTATCCTGAATGAGCTCCGGGTTGGAGGGCGGCGCAGCCTCGTCAGTGACCGCCGCACCTCCAACAGCCGATCTGGACGACTCGAGCCGCCGGACCCTCTCCTCCAGCTTCAAAACTGCATGTGTTCGCAAAAGCGGCACATGCTGGAGTGGTTGATCTTCTCGAAGCAAGCTTCTTTGAAGTTCGTCACCCACTGGTTCACTTCACACCTCGCACATTCAGCCTTCAATTTCTGCGGTCCAGTCATTGTAACTTTTTTTTTTCTTTTTTCGAATTCTGAATACTCTGAATAAGATAAAGCGTTCTAGCAATGAAAACTATCAAAAACGTTCTGACCAGTATATAAAAAGGAGGGGGGGGGAATTCTTCCCGCGCGTAGACGCATCCACCTATTTGCAAGTGACGTTCATCCCTTCCAGAAGACTACACCTCTCGCTGCTGCCGCACCGACCAAAGGTCTCCCCAGGGCCGGACAGTCCCAAACGTGTCGCTACCAACTGACAAACACTCGCGACGCAGGCGTCACGGATTTCCCGCCAGGAGCGACAACGAGATGCAGCCCCTTACTAAGTCTTACTAGTCACTCACAAGCGGCCAGACTCTTAGAATCCAGTGTTCAAGGTATATCCCACCAGACCCAGAGCCTACGCCCGAGACTTTACGCTGGCCTGGCAGCCAGCTGGGCAGTAAAGCTCTCTCACCTCAGAGCAGTACAGCCAAGCACCATCAATTGGTCAGCAAAGAACGGTCGCAGGGGGCTGGTCAGAGAGAGAGAGAGAGAGAGTGTTACAAGGAGTTACAAGGAAAAGAAGTACCTCAAAAGGCCTTGAGGCCCATACCGAGGAGGTACCAATGGCAACGGGTGCCAGGGAAAATTTTCTATACACTCAAATAGTGTGTAAGATTTGGTCTAACCTTTTCTTGAAATGATCCACAGAGGAACTGTTCACAACTTCTGAAGGTAACCTGTTCCACGTGTCACAGATCTTATACGTAAAGTAATTCCCACACACACTAGTCCTAAACCGTTTCAAATCCAACTTCCAACCATTGTTGCGATTTGGGTTATCATTTAAACTAAACATACTTCTAAATTCGACATTGTTAAACCCGCGTAAGAGCTTCAAAACCTCGATGAGTTGACCGCGCAGCCTCCGAGTTTCCAGCGAAAACAAGTTGAGGGCGCGTAACCGTCGATTGTAGCCCATATGCCTAACGGAAGGGATTAACTTTGTGGCCCTCGCCTGCACTCGCTCCAGCCTTTCAATATCTTTCCTGAGGGTGGGCGACCAGAACTGCACAGCATACTCCAGGTGCGGCCGAACAAGGGAATTGTACAGTGAGAGCACAATCTCCTTGTTCCGGAACTGAAATTGCCTCCTGATATAACCCAATAGTTTCTGGGCTTTCTTTTCCACCTCTACGCACTGTTTCGTAAACTTAAGGTCGCTGCTAATTAGCACACCCAAGTCCTTTTCTAAATCAGTCACCTCGATGTTACTCCCCATCATCGAGTAGTCCGACTTGGGATTGGCGTAGCCAATGTGCATCACTTTGCATTTACCCAAGTTAAACGGCATTTGCCATTTTCGGACCACTCTCCTATCCTACCTAGGTCCGCACGCAGTTGCTCGATCGCTTCGGGCGTCCCAACATTGGCCCCAAGCTTGGTTTCATCAGCGAATTTGGCGATCCGACTGACGATGCCACCGTCGATATCATTTATGTAAATGATAAACAACACTGGCCCCAAAACGGAACCCTGAGGAACCCCACTAGTGACCGAGGCCCAACCCGAACTAGCCCCTTTAATTACAACCCCCTGCCGCCTATTCCTCAGCCACTTTTCAATCCACCTACCTATTTCCCCACCGATACCCAGCGCGCGCACTTTCGCGAGAGAGAGAGAGAGAGAGGATTAAGACACCTTACGGAAGGGGCTTAATAAAATTTTGTATACTTTGTTACCTCAGAAATTTTAATACATCATACTGAACTAATACATAATTATATTGTAACTAATACTGAATTTTGTTTTTTACAGATTAACTCTACCACTGCACTGAACCAAGATGGCAACAACCAATAACTACGAGGCTTTCAAAAAATCTGCCGACTACTCGAGATGTAATGCAAGTGTTTTTTCACTACACTGGAAATAAAAAGAAATCCAAAGCAAAAGAAGAAGTAGTTAGGCAACTGTCAGAGGTGTGGGCAAATGCAAGAATCCCTACAGGAGAAAAAAGAAGCGTAATAGCAAAGCTAACCCTTGTGATTAATAACTACAAGAAACTGAAGAAGAATATAAAAAGGGGAGATGCTGCTCAAAAGACGCGTGAAGAAAAAATTATGGATGAAGCTGAATCATTGTTTGATATTGCCCATAAGGAGGCCCATAACCTAATTAAAATTGAGGAGGATCGAGTGTTTCTGACAGACCAGCGAACTAACAGAAAGTGGGAAATGGCCGGGGTGGACAAGAAAATCAGCAATATTGAGAAAAGAAGTCAAAGTAGAATGGAAGAATTTACGAAATTAGTGGAGAAGGAAAAAGAACGCCAGTCTGAAACAGCAAAGAAAATGGACTCTATTCCCATATCATCAACATCAAGTAACAGTAGCTCAGACAGTGACATGAATGATGATCCTGAGTGGAAAGGCAGTTCCTCTGGAAGCAAATTATTGTCAAATCCTCACAAGCGTGAAAAGACAGCAGAGGTTTTGACTTCTGAAGTAGCAGCAGCATGTGATAGAACCAATCTGAGCCATGGACAAGTAGCCCATGTAGTTAGTGCAACTGCCAAAAGTCTTGGAGTTGACATTGGAAAAGTGTCCCTCTCAAAGAGCAGCATCCGTCGTTAGCGAATCAAGCACCGTACATCTACAGTAGATCATATCAAGGAAGCTTTTCAACATGATACAAAGGAAAGAGATACATGCCTTGTTGTCCAGTGGGACGGAAAAATACTGCTTAACTCAACGAAACAGAATGATGAGGCAACAAAAGTTGATCGCCTTGCCATCATTGTGTCAAGCCCAGATCTTCCGCAAGAAAAGTTACTTTGTATTCCAAAGATCACTGCTGGTACAGGTGAAGTGATGACGAGCACAATACACAAAGTTTTAGAGGACTGGAACATCAAAGAAGAGATTGTTACAATGTCATTTGACACATCATCATCTAACACTGGATATCAGTCAGGCTGCTGTAAGTTATAAGAGCAAAAGCTTGGCAAAAGGTTGTTGCATCTAGCATGTCGCCATCACATTATGGAGATTGTGTGTATTCATGTTTTCAAAAATCTGACTGGCCCATCTTCAGGACAAAACATCCAAATATTCCGACGATTCCAAGAACACTGGCCAATGATTAATACAACTTATTATGAATCTTGCCATGACCAAAGGCTTACCATTTCAGAGAAAACCAGGACCCTTAGGGAATCTTCAGTGCTAAACATCTTGGATATTCTTCAAATCAATCAAAATGTGACTTCATTGCCAAGAGATGACTATCATGAATTGCTAGATTTGACACTTATTTTTCTTGGTGAAATACCACCTAATGGAGTAAAATTCAGAAAACCAGGCGCAGTTCATCATGCAAGAAGGATGGCCAAGGCCATTTGTGCTTTGAAAATCTACATATTTCGGAAACAGTTTCAAATGTCAAGAAGTGAAGAGAAGAACTTGCTCGAATTCTCTCTCTTCATCGTACTAGTCTATGTTAAAGCATGGTATTCTGCGCCAATGGCCCTCGATGCACCTGTCAATGACCTCAACCTTTTGCAGGGAGCTTTGTGCCTATAATGAGTTCAACGTTGATGTCAGTAATGCTGCCTTAACTTCCTTCAAGCGCCATCTGTGGTATCTAGGATCTGATCTGGTTGGCTTGGCTTTATTTTCTGACAAGGTATCAAGTGAGACAAAGTTGAATTGAAAATGGTTGAAGCAGTTAAAACCTTGGAGAAAGGAGTACACAAAAAGGATCAGAGGAAACATGAAGGAAAAAGCTCAGTAGAGAGTATGGATCTCGACGACTTTGTCAACTGGACATCACTGAAGTTACTGGATACTTTCAAGATCAGACGAGAGTTCTTGGAACTTCATCCTGATGAGTGGGAAAATCAACCAGCCTACGGAGATGAAAAGAGTCGTCTATCAAGACTTAGGGTAATAAATGAGAGTGCTGAACGGGGTGTGTCCATGATAAAAACCTTAAACGAAACCATTACCAAAAATGAAACACAAAAGCAGTTCCTCCTACAAGTGGTTGAGATGCACAGGCGCCAATTCCCTGACAACAAGAAATCAACACTGGCAGTAAGCAAATCTCAGAAGACTACATTTAGCTGCATTTGAAGACACAAATCCATTATGTGAAAACTAAAGCTACTTTTGTTTCAAATAAACAGTTCATTATTTTTTGTTAAACAAAATATTTTTCCCAACATTTTGCCAATGTTTGAGCACCCAGTAAATATTATGGGAATACCTTGAAATTTGTATATAATATTTGTAATCTTATTTCAAATAAAAAAAATTGCATGCTCACAAAAATGTTTCGTTTTATTTTTTTTTAACCACCCTAATATATATATATATATATACTGAAAACAAGCAAATGGCTACCCTGCTAAACGAATTTTTTACGTCAGTTTTTACTATAGAAGATGTAACGAATATCACTTCATAGACATAATACCTTCTCATAATGGTAATGCTTTAGATAATATTGTAGTTAGTGAAAGGGAGGGAATGCGCTATATTGATAAAATGAAAATGCGTAAATCACCGCGGCCGGATTCCATATATCCTATACAACTAAAAGAATTACAAGAAAGCATTGTTGTGCCGTTAACAAAGATTTTTAATGCGTCTATTTCTGAGAGGTGCGTACCAGATAATTTCAAGTTAGCAAATGTAACACCTATCTTTAAGAAAGGCGATAAACGTGCGGCGGGAAATTATAGGCCAATCAGTTTAACGTCTTTTGTAGGTAGGCTACTGGAATCAATAATTAGGGATCGTATAGTCGAACACTTAGAATTGCATAACTTGGTTAGAAATGCGCAGCACGGTTTTAGGCGAAACAAATCTTGAAGTTGAGGTTTACGATAGCCATCGGGCGGTTGATGTAGTGTATTTAGATTTTCGAAAAGCGTTTGATGCCGTACCTCACAAAAGACTCATTGAAAAAACTAAGGCTCATGGAATCAGGGGTGTAGTAATAAATTGGATAGAAGAGTGGTTGCGAGGTAGGAAACAGAGGGTGGTCGTTGATGGAGCTGAGTCGTCTTGGGCTAATGTAGTGAGCGGCGTTCCTCACGGTTCTGTATTGGGCCCCTTGCTTTTTCTTATGTACAGGATATTAACGATTTAGATGTCGGCCTAGTCAGTACAGTTTCAAAGTTTGCGGATGACACGAAGTTGGGTGGTAGGGTGATTAATGACGAAGATAGAGGTAAAATCCAGGAAGATCTGAATAAAATCGTAGATTGGTCAGTCACATGGCAAATGAGATTCAACGTCGATAAGTGCAAAATTTTACATATAGGTTCGCGTAACGGTAATTTTGCGTATAGTATGTCAGGGAAGGAGTTGGCAAGCGTAGATCAGGAAAAAGATTTAGGAGTTACAGTCGCTGGTGATTTAAAAGTGGCGAAAGAAAGTACAACAGCGGTTAATAAAGCGAACAAAGTACAATTTGGTTAATAAAGCGAACAAAGTACTAGGTTTTATAGCTCGGAAGTTTGAGTACAAATCGCACGATATTATTGTTCCTCTTTATAAATCATTAGTTAGACACCATTTGGAGTACGCGATCCAGTTTTGGAACCCGCATATGCGAAAAGATATAAATAAAATCGAAAGAGTTCAAACGCGAACAACTAAGATGATTCCGTCGCTTTGGTCGAAGTCGTACGAGGATAGGCTTAAGGAGTTAAAATTGACTACACTCGAGACTAGGAGGCTAAGGGGTGATCTAGTCCAGGTTTTTAAAATTATGAATGGGTTCGATAACGTAGACAGAGATAGCTTTTTCAAAATATCACAATATAGTAGAACTAGAAATAACGGGGGTACTTGTAGGTTATCTACCCCCCACCAATTTTGACAGAATATTTTCGTTAAAACTAACGAAAATATCACGACTTAACCTAACCAATTACCAAGGGCGGACAGTTGATCTATTAGTAAATAGTAAATACTATTCCAGAAACAAACAATGTTATAATTAATAATAGATCATCTGTACGCCCTTGATAATTGGTTAGGTTGAGTCGTGATATTTTCGTTAGTTTTAACGAAAATATTCTGTCAAAATTGGTGGGGGGGAGATAACCTACAAGTACCATAACGGGTGTAAGCTGACAAGTAGAAGATTCGAGGCAGCAGTTGCCAAAAACTCTTTTACGCATAAAATAGTAAATAGCTGGAATAGTTTGCCGGTAAAAGTAATTAGTAACACGTCTATAAACATGTTTAAAAATCGGTTAGACGTCTATGTTGATAGATTGGGTATAGTTTAAGTGTAAAATTAAGGCCTTGTGGTTCGGAACTCACGGTAAATTGTAGGTCTTCTCCGCCACCACGGAGGACATGCACAATACACAATTACAAACACAGTTAGGTAGACCAGCCATGAGTGGATCCGAGGGTCTTTGTTGGTCTGAAACATTATAACATTATATATATTGCGTCACCGAAAAGTGACCACCATTTTCATTGGGCCAATGAAACTACAATTTTAAAGATAACGAAATAAAAGAGAAATCATATTAAACCCTTTATATTATTCTAAAAATGAGAGGTAATTTACTTATATCTGATGATTTGTCTTTTTACAAATTCAACTTGAACAACAGTTGTTGAGAAGTAAAGTTGACATTACGAAAGTTGAAAAAATTGCTAAATTCATGTCACTGAATAATCAAATCGTAATTTTATGCTGAACATTGGGATCCCTCGCCGATTTCGGGTAGGCCTAAGTCAGGCTAGTTGGTGCATTTTTATGGGTTGTAGAGGGATAGGCTAAGCAGGCTAGTATGTACACCTAGGCCTAGACAGTACTGCAGTCACGTCAATCAGTTTTGATTTGGCAGCGAGCGAAAGAAGTTTCTTTTATTCTGTTATTTTATGCGAGTTGTTTAACTCGTTTAACACGTTTAACTGAGGAAGACAAAATTGTTATCAAACTTCTTCACAAGATAAAAGGTTTTGGTGTTATAAGAATAGCAAAACAGTATCCTAATCGATATTGGTCTGTACGTAGTGTGTTGCGTTTGTTGGAAAAAATTCGTGAAAAGGGAACACATACACGTAAACCGGAAAGTGAACGACCGCGGACAGCAAGGACTTCAGCTAATATTGAATCCGTAAGTGAACTTAGTCGCAGCCAAGAAGATAATTTCCGTCCAAGTTTGATTGTACTGAAAAATGCTAATCGTACCTGTATTAAAATAAATCAGTACATCGAATTGCATAGGAAGAACTTTATTTAAGAACATTTAATCAAGGAGGAGACTGTAGACACCAATCGACCAGGGAAGTTCTCCGGGGGGGGGGACATTAGACAGAAGATAGGGAGTGCTGGAACTCCCGTTCCTCCTGTCACTGTCCTCCTTAGCTGACCTTTTTCTGTCTCATCTACCCTGTGAGCAGTCCAGCATGCTCTCAAACACACTTCTCTCCCCTATTCCTCACTACATATACATGCATCTTACACATTATATAATCTTTTCAAAATTTTAAAAAAAATGGCATCAACTTCTTGAACCTCGGAGTCCTCTGGGGAAGGGACCAGAAATGTCACCACTTCTGGCTCTCCACTGCTGATACCAGGAACACAGACCCGGGCAGCAGGGCTGGATCTGCTACCGCCCATTCGAGATGTTCTGGGCCTCTGTCTGATTTACTTTTCTTAAACTTCTGCAACACTCGTGGCCTTTTCTAAAATTTTCAATCTGTTGAACTCCACCTCTCCTCCTCTAAACCTCATCTTCTTTTCCTCACTAAAACTCAGATGTCTGGGACGACTTACAGAAACCCCTTCACTGTACCCTCTTACTTTTTCTATACTCAATTTCACTCCAAAGATGGATGTTGCGTATATGTACGCAATGACCTAACTTGTTCTCGTATTTCCGAACTCGAATCTTTCGAATTCTATACCCTCTGGCTACGGCTTACATGCCATTCTCAAACTAAATACATCTGCGCTGTTTACCTTTCTCCTAATTCTACTGACTATCCAAAATTCTTTGACTACTTCACTTCTAAAGTGGAATACATTCTTTCCCGCTCTGCCCTTGCTGAAATCTCCATTTCAGGAGTGGACGGATAAATGGCAGATGCAATTTAACCTAGACAAATGAAAAGTTTTGCATATAGGTTCTCGTAACAATAATTACACGTACACGATGGACAATAAACAGTTAGCGTGCATTGACGAGGAAGTAGATTTAGGCGTGCACGGATCTAAGGATTTAAACGTTAGAAACTAGTGCCTGCAGTCTTGCGCAAAAGCTAATAGGATGTTAAGCTTCATAGCGCGTAATTTTGAATTTAAATCGAAGAATATTATATTGCCCCTTTACAAGTCCCTAGTCAGGCCTCACTTAGAATATGCCGTTCAGTTTTGGTGCCTGTATTTGCGTGAGGATATTGATAGGTTGGAAAGGGTTCAGCGACGCGCCACGAAACTAATTCCGTCATTACGTAACAAGTCTTACGAAGATAGGATTAGAGTTAGACTTGCATTCACTCGAGACTAGGAGATTAAGGGGGCGCTTATTAGTGGTGCACCGATTAATCGGTATCGGCACCTTGCATGCCGATTAGTCAGCAAAATGCAAGGTATTTTCCTAATATCGGCATACCAGGTGCCGATACCGATTAATCGGTGCACCACTAGCGTTTATTGAAGTTTTCAAAATTGTTAATAAAATCGATAACGTAAATTTTGACAAATTGTTCATTTTCGATAATAGCAATACTCGTAATAAGGAATTTAAATTACGTGGTACGCGTTTCATTACTAACATCGCTTAAAACTTTTTTACGTTTAAAGTAATTGATAAATGGAATAATCTTCCCGCGCCCGTCGTGAACTCTACCAGCGTTAATATGTTTAAGAACTGTTTAGATAAGCATTCTAAAAATATTAACGTCGTTTAAAATAATAAAACAATTAGCAACAGGAGCTCTGGGGGTGATAGTCGAAGTTTGAGTCTGTTGACGATTGATGCCAGCTTGTGACATGCCAGCGTTAAATTTATATTATTATTAAAAAAAACATTAAAAAAGAACGTATTAAAAAAAAAACATATTGAAAGCTTTTGATAGTCTGGCACAAATCTTTAATTTCGAAACTGTCCCCCTTCGGTTTCTAGCCTTCTATCAGTATCTGTCTTCATCTCTAATTTCCTTTCTGGCCGATCCATAGCTGCAGTTGTAGACAGCCGCTGTTCTTCTCCTAAAGGTATAACAGTGGTGTTCCTCAGGGTTCTGTGTTTGCATGGTTTGTAAGCGTTCTTATTTTACTTCTTTTCATCTTTCACCCCTTTCCTATTCTCTTCGATTATTTTTCCAACTTGTCGGCAGTGGCCAGCGGATGATGATGTTGAGTTTTTCTCCCTCTTTTTCTGAATGAATGTTAACCCACAAATGATAGGTTTTGTTATTTACTTAACCCCTTATTCTCTTCTTTTAACTCCCTATTCTCTTCTTTTAACACCCTACTCTCTTCTTTCTCTCGGGCTCACCTTAGAGTGGATCTTAGGGTCTTTGTTAGCCTTAGCTTCTGTAAATCTATAGAACTTTTCTATCTTAAATGACCTAGAGCAGATTGTACAGTAACCTACTCTATCCCCGATCGCCTTCGAGATAGGCCCAACATTCTGGATTTATTTCTTACCTCTCATCCTTCTTCTTACTCTTGTGAAACACTTTACTCCATTGTGTTTCTCAGACCACAATCTTATATCTGTTTCCTGTCCTGTCGCTCCAATTTGGCCTTTGGATCCTCCCAAGAGGAAGCGCCTTTGGCACTTCGGCGTCGCTGATTGGGAGGCCCTTCGGCTGTACTTCTGTGATTTCCTATGGAATGATTACTGCTTCGGTGGCAGGGGCCCTTCCGAGGGTGCTGAGTGCATCACGGAAGTGATTCTCTCGAGCATGGAGGCGTACATTCCATATTCTATTCCTATCACTAATACAAAAAAACCTTGGTTTAACTTTACTTGTTCTCATACTATCCGGAACAGAGAGGAGGCTTTCAGAAAGTACCGACGCTATCCAACTCCTGACTCTCACTCAGCTTTTATTTCTGGCCGGAATCGTGCAAAATTTGTTCTTCGACTCGCCAAAAATTCCTTCATCTTGCAAAAATGTGAAAACCTATCCAATTCTAATTCTTCTCGCTCTTTCTGGCATCTAGCTAAGAACCTCTTCATCAACTTTACTTCCTCTTCTTTCCCTCTTTTCCATTCCGACGGCTCAGTTGCCGTCTCTTCTCCTAACAAAGCTGAACTCTTCGCTAAAACTTTCGCTTATAATTCAACCCTGGACGATTCCGGTGCTGTTCCTCCATCTCCTCCCCCCTCTGACCTTATTATGTCCGAAATTAGAATATCTTCGAAAGGTGTTTTTTTCTGCCCTATCTGGGCTCAACTCTGGGAAGTCGTATGGTCGTGATGGTGTTCCTCCTATTGTTCTTAAGAACTGTGTTTCTGTGCTGACACCCTACCTCGGCAAACTCTTTTGTGTTTGTCTCTCATCTGGTACTTTTCCTTCCTGTTGAAAGTTCGCTTTCATTCAGCCTGTCCCAAAGAAGGGTGACCACTCTCAACCTTCCAACTACCGTCCAATTGCTTTGATTTCTTGCCTTTCCAAAGTTTTTGAATCTATCTTTAATAGGAAGATTTTTAAACGCCTCTCTTCTCACAGTCTTCTTTCAGATCGTCAGTGTGGGTTCTGCAAGGAAAGCTCAACTGGCGATCTCCTTGCATATCTCTCTGACTCTTGGTCATCCTCCTTTCGGGATTTTGGTAAAACTTTTGCTGTTGCGCTAGGCATATCGAAAGCTTTTGATAGAGTCTGGCACAAATCTTTAATTTCGAAACTGCCCTCCTTCGGTTTCTAGCCTTCTATCAGTATCTGTACCTTCATCTCTAATTCCCTTTCTGGTCGATCTATAACTGCAGTTGTAGATGGCCACTGTTCTTCTCCTAAAGGTACAACAGTGGTGTTCCTCAGGGTTCTGTCCTGTCACCCACTCTTTTCCTTTTATTTATTAATGATCTTTTAATTCACACTTCCTGTCCTATTCACTCCTATGCCGATGATTCCATTCTTTACTTCTCCACCAAAACGCCCCTCACAGCAGTCATTCCATGATTCGCTTGGGACAGCTATGAAGCACCTGACCTCTCATCTTTCTGCTACAGTATATTTAATTGGGGAAGAGAAAACCTTGTTGCTTTCAATCCCTCAAAAAGCTCTGTTCTTCCATCTGTCTACTCGTCACAATGTTCCACACGACTATCCCTTTACCTTTGAAAACGCAACTCAATCCTTCCTCTTCTCTTAACACTCTTGGCGTTTCCTTTTCTTGTGATATTTTCTGGAAAGATCACATAGAGTCATATACTCTCTTTCCAAAACAACTTCTAAGTGGGTGGGTGTGCTGTACTGCCTCCACAGCTTCTTCCCCCCCACTCAGTTGCTGTCTCTGTACAGGGGTCTTGTTTGCCCCTGTATGGCGTATGCTTCTCATGTGTGGAGTGGTTCAACCCACACAGCCGTACTTGACCGGGTGGAATCAAAGGCTTTTCGTCTCATCAATTGGCCGCCTCTTACTGACTGTGTTCAATCTCTCTCTCTTCGCCGCAACGTTGCCTCACTCTCTCTCTCTTCGCCGCAACGTTGCCTCACTCTCTCTCTCTACTATTGCTATTATAACGAACATTGCTCTTCTGAACTCTCTAACTGCATGCCTCATCCTTTAAGGAGAGCACGCAGCACCAGACTTTCTACACTTTCTCATTCGTTTTCTTTCCAACTCTCTAACGCAAGAGTTAAATGGTATTTTCAGTCTTTCATCGACTGAACACGTCAACTCTGAAACAATCTTCCTCAATCCATCTTTCCTCCTGTCTATGATCTCCCATCTTTCAAACGCAGTGACTTGGCATCTCGAAAACCCCGGACCTTAATTTTGGCTTTCTTCTCCTTCGCAATTGGCCCCCTCTTTCCTGCATAAAAAAATTCATCGCGTCAGGAGAATGGCCACAAAATAGTCTGGATTTAAACATATAGGGACATTTTGTTAGCAGTTTCCAAACAAAACATTTGAGATGTCAATCAACTTCGACAGTGCATTTTAACAACATGGATTGAGCTCGATCAAGAGACCATCTCTACAGCAGTTCTCCAGTGGCGCACAAGACTACAATTGGTCATTGATAGTAATGGAGGACACATTAAACACTTGCTGCGTTAATGTTTAATTCAATTTTTATGTTGTCATTGTAAACTTCTTTAAGGTTCAGCTAAGTCTCTAATTACCCTTCTTGTCACCTTTATTCTTTAAAAAAATAACTATTGTTTAAGTTAAATTTGTAAAAAGACTACTCATCCGATATAAATAAACTAACTCTCATTTTAAGAACACTAAAGGGCTTAATATAATTTGTGCTTCACTTAATTTGCCTTGGAATTGTGGTTTTGTTGATCTGGTGAAAAAGTGAAGAAGGTGGACATCTTTTTGGGACACAGTATATACATATGATGCAACTCCACAAGGAAAAGGAAAAATGATTCCAAGGTCTTTCGTGTATTCAAAATACACCTCGTCAGGGAATGAAGGGAGAAAGCGAGATGACGAAAATATATACATATGTACAAGCGTACAGAAAAATAAAAAGATTAGCACATGATTAACGAGAGCTGATTAAAGGCAAAAGGTATTTTAACAGGATATTGTCAATTTTAAACATTCCCGCACTGTTATTGAAATTATTTTTAAAATGGATAAATGCACATTCTAGAATATTCATTTCAATTATATTTGTGTTTTTAACGAGCGCTTTAGAACTATCCCACTTGATACTATGATTACGTCTATACATATGGTTAAACAATGCATTAGAATTATTTGCTGTTCTACTTATACACGGTGAACCAAAAGTAGGTGGACAGTAGGTTGAATACGGTTTGTGTTATATTATATTATAACTATGGTGTTCATTATAACTATGGTGTTTGTGTTTTATTATATTAAATATTATAACTAAATTTATTTAAATTTTATTTTGTATTATAGTATACAAAAAAATTAAATATGTATTCTCAAAATAAACGTTATCATTTACTGTCCACCTACATTTGGTTCACCCTATATATATGGAGTTTTTTGAAAGCAGAATTTTGCCTACTATTGTTAATTTTAACCTTGTTTGGTACCGGTATATAGATAATATTTTATGCCTTTGGCCTAACAATTTGGATGTTGATTTATTTCTTGGTAGGCTCAACAATTTAGTCCCATCTATTAAGTTCACGGTTGAAAAAGAAAATGATGGAAGCTTATCTTTTCTGGATCTAAAAATTCGGAGATGCTTGAATCAGTTCAAATTTGATGTTTTTCGAAAGCCTACTGATAATAACTTTTATGTGCATTTTTATTCTGACCATCATCCCTCGATTAAATCTACTATTTTCTCTGCTATGTTTCTTA
Organism: Bathynomus jamesi; assembly: GCA_023014485.1. NCBI lineage: Eukaryota > Metazoa > Arthropoda > Malacostraca > Isopoda > Cirolanidae > Bathynomus > Bathynomus jamesi. The sequence goes on from JAJOZX010000631.1 coordinate 738,049, forward strand.
GAGCATTGAGAGTTGTCAGTCCTGAATTTTTAGATTCCGGGTTATACAATATCATGAATATTGATACTAAATTATGTTATCCTATTTCATTTCTAGATAACTGCCTTAGGAAAGCCAAGAATAGGTATAATAATAATGTAACTGTAAAGGATTTTGAGCGTAAAAATATCCTTAGCCTACCTTACCATGTTAATTTTCAATATCTTCCGACTTTACTTAAAGCAATTGGTATCAACGTAGTCTTTAAGTATAATAATACTGTTAAATCACGCCTAATAAAAATAACCAGGATAATGAATGCGGTTGGCTGTGTGTATTCAATCGGATTTACAAAATGTAACTCAGTATATATAGGCCAAACGGGAAAAACGTTCGATATCAGAGCAAAACAACATAAATATGCGTGTAGAACAGCAAATAATTCTAATGCATTGTTTAACCATATGTATAGATGTAATCATAGTATCAAGTGGGATAGTTCTAAAGCGCTCGTTAAAAACACAGATATAATTGAAAGAAATATTCTAGAATGTGCATTTATCCATTTTAAAAATAATTTCAATAACAGTGCGGGAATGTTTAAAATTGACAATATCCTGTTAAAATACCTTTTGCCTTTAATCAACTCTCGTTAATCATGTGCTAATCTTTTTATTTTTCTATAACGTTGTACATATGTATATATTTTCGTCATCTCGCTTTCTCCCTTCATTCCCTGACGAGTTGCACTTCTCAATACACGAAAGGCCTTGGAATCATTTTTCCTTTTCCTTGTGGGTTTGCATCATTCATTCATTTCACGTGTTTAATTGTGAAAATCATTCCATATATATATATATATACACCGCGCGCGCGCGCGCGAGAGAGAGAGAGAGAGAGAGAGAGAGAGAGAGAGAGGAACATTTTATTTTATGTTGGGAATAATTTATGTAATATTTAGCAGTAAGCATCATTACTGAAACTCGTTGAATATTTTAAATAATTTTAATTTCGAAACTCTTTTCCTTTACCCAAAAATTTATCTAAAAACAAAAGAAATATTTAAAAAATGTTAAATTAATTGAAATATTTTATTTAAAGAAAGAATCGAGGTTGTAATTTTCGAAGACAAACATTTTGACCGACAGACCAAATTCTTGAGACGTCAAAAAATTATTCTCGAATACAAAAATTTTCAATATAAAGGTTTCAACTTACACTAAAAAGAACGAGATAATGTAACCTAACCAAATTTGATTTAACGTAACTTAATTTAACGTAACGTAACGTAATTTAAAACATATATCGAAATTTTATTCACGAAGCCAACTACCAGAAACTCTATCGAGGAGAAAAATTCTAAAAATCTTTACCGACGCCATTTCAAGAAAAATTCTCTTTCAGTATTTCGTTGAAAGTGTGGAATTTCCAAAGAATTGTCCATTTTCTTTCCTGTACTGACAAGTTTTAGATTTTTCAGTTACATCATCTGGACTCGCATGTTTTTAGAAATTGTTTTTTGTGAACGTTTTTAAAACTGTGATTTCGGATGCGCAAATTCTGTAAAAAGTTAAAAAGAAAATTCTTCTCTTAAGAGATATTCATTTCTTTTCCGTTGTTGTTGAATTTTAAAGGTGTAATTGACTTCAAAATATTCAGCAACTTTGCTGAAAATTCGTCAGCTGTCAACAACAACCAGAGACAAAAGAGGAAAATGGGACAGAGATCTGTATTCTTTTTTATTATTATTATTAACAAGACAAAAGGATTTTTGATGCAATGTTCAGTAAAATAGTTAAATTTTATTGTTTATTGACAATTTTCATTAGCACATAGATGTTAAGAGAAAGTAACTTTCGGTATAGAGAGACAAGTATTTACGCAGTATTTCATATTTCACAGTGTACAAACTGATTCGTTCTAATGGGTTAAAAATATATAATTCAGTACTTCTAAGTTAATTAACTCTCTCTCTCTCTCTCTCTCTCTCTCTCTCTCTCTCTCTCTCACACACATCTATAACAGCAAAGGTAAGGAAAACATAAAGAAGATTAAAAATCTTTCTTAACTCTACACGACACATCTTTTTGTAATACTAAATCATTATTTGATGTGTGCTTCATCGAAATCCAATGTTTTCCAGGCAACAACGCAATACTGATTTAAGTTTCCAATATATATATATATATATATAAAATTTAGAAAATATTTCCTCCCTGAAACAAACATAGGAATATTAAGCATGAACAGTATATAAAAAGTGTTGTCTTCATAAAACAATTCAGTTAATTAAAATGACATCTTTAAGGAATTCGTCTACACGTGAATTCCATCTAATTTTGAAGATGAAGATTCCACGAAATCCAGAAATTGCCTCTTGAAAATTCATTACTGGGAGTAATAAACTTTTTCCCTTTACTTTTTTATTAATTTATTTATCATTTTTCACGTTGCAAACATGTTTTTTTAAAATTTATTTACAAAATTTTAGTTAATTTTCTTTTTTAACCGTTTTATGGACGTGGAATGTTGGTGTAATATCTCAAAAAGGTATTTTGAGAATTTAAAGTAAAAAATTTAAATGACTATAAATTATTTCTTTTTCTATTGAAAGGAATGTTAATTTATGAGGATAGGATAATTTGTTAGATTTTGTTAGGAATAACAAATAAATGTTTACCCAGACGAAAATAATAATTATTTTACACTCAGTTACAAAAGTCTTAATATACTGGTCAAAAAAAGAAACGCAATTTTTGAGATTTATTAATAAACATGAGGACTCAGTAGATAGTAAATGATTCTTTAACATAACAAACAGTCAATAACGCGTATGGCCACCCCTAGCCACAATGCAGGCTTGGAGTCTGGCCCTCATCGACCTCAACAGTCTCTGCAGGAAAGCAACAGGGATGGCCCTCCACTCTTCAATAATTGCATTGGTCAGTTCCCTGATGTTCTGCGGCTGATGCTGACGTCTGCGAACTCGCCGTTCAAGTTCATCCCATGCGTGCTCTATCGGTGACATGTCTGGGCTGAAGGCTGGCCATGGTAAGGTCTGCACCTGTTGTCCCTGCAGGTACGCCTGCACTATCCTGGCTGCATGAGGTCTGGCATTGTTCTGTTGCAGGAGCACCAATTTTGGATGTTGCCTCATGAATGGAAGAACATGTGGGTGAAGAATCTCATCCCTGTAGCGCTGGGCAGTCAGAGCGCCATCAACAACCACCAGCTCAGTTCTTGAAGCAGACATGCCTGCATCCAACATGCCCAAGGCACGACCTCTGTTGACCTCTGAGAGTCGTGGCATGCCTCAATCGCGGGAAAAAGTTTGGTTTTCTCAACGGGCAGTGTGTATTCTGTGAAGTCAAAGAAAAAATGCATGCCTTCATAAAGAATACATTCAATTTAATCTCTGTTTATTGTTTGTAACAAAATGGCGTCTTAGCCGGGATTAGTCAGGTTTAAAAACATGCACTAAGTGGCTTTAAAAGATTTGAACAAACATTTAACCATAATCTTGAAACTGTGATAATACCACTAACAACTTAAATTTTACACCATATGCGAGCTAATTGCGTTTCTTTTTTTGACCAGTATATATTAAGTTTGTGGTTCCCAACCTCTTCTGGCTCAAGGCACCCCAGTGCCATTTGTTCTTCTTTCGCGACACCCGGGGGGAATTGTCTTCTCGCACCGTTCAACTTCCAGGTCCTTATACAGTTTCGGTCTGGGTGTAATAAATTGCGAATGTTTTGCCTCATTTAAAATTTGCATATATTTAATAACTTTTCAATTTTCAATTACATATTTCTGGCACTTTCACGAAATTTCGCGGCACTCCGGTTAGGAAACACTACACAGGCCGAAAGGTATACAGAGGATTGACAGAAGTAAATAGACACCGTCGGTTTTTTCCATAGTTTTTATTTCATACTAAAAGTCAGTAAATAGTAATAGATTTATTGAATGAATATATGTAGAATGATATGTGGCTTTCCCATTTCCATTATGTAAAGCTGACACACGTTCTGGCATTTCATTGGTAAGTTTTGCCATTTGTTCGTGAGGACAATAATCGTTGCGTCTATTTACTTTTGTCAACTCTCCGTAGGTGTTGCCCAATTTATCAAAACGTTTGTAACCGACTGTTCTTATATCCCCTTTCATATGAATAAGGATCTTTAAGATGCTCTCTCGATTTACATGAATTGAGAGATTATTATTAGTAAGTAATTCGGTAATCCGGTACAGAGGTTTAACGGAAATATGTATAAAAAAGAGTGACCTCGTGGCCATGATGCAATACCGATTCCCGGTAGAAGAGGGAAGTTAAGCGACGTTGGGTCTGTTCAGTAGTTGAATAAGAGATCTACAGATCTACAGAAGCTAAGGCTAACAAAGACCCTAAGATCCACTCTAAGGTTAGCCCGAGAGAAAGGAAAGAGTAGGGGGTTAAGAGAAGAGAAGAGAATAAGGGGTTAAGTAAGGAGCAACACCTATCATTCATGGGTTAACATTCATTCAGAAAAAGAGAAAAAGACTCATCATCATCATCCGCCGGCCACTGCCGACAAGTCAGAAAAATAGTCGGAGAAAATAGGAGAGGGGTGAAAGATGAAAAGAAGTAAAATAAGAACGCTTACAAACCATGCAAACACAGTCTTAACTCACTGTCATACCATGCAAACTACAAACATGCAAGGAAAGAGTTAGAGACATGCAAAGTAAGGAGATAAGAAAAAAAAAAGTAGGTAAAGTTAAACAAAAAGTGGGTTAGTTTACGCTACGAGCTACATCTACGTTCGTGTTAGTCTAATTTTTTATTTTTATAAAATTTTATTGCTGGCATCACACGCTGGCATGTCACAAGCTGGCATTCATCGTCAACAGACTCATCCTCGAGCACCACCACCAGAGCTCCTGTTGCTAACTTTGTTTTTTTTAAATTAAACAACGTTAATACCTTTAAAATGTCTGTCAAGACGGTTCTTAAACATATTAACGCTGGTAGAATGAACGACTGACGCGGGAAGATTATTCCATTTATCAATTACTTTAAACGTAAAGAAGTTTTTAGCGATATTAGTAATGAAACGTCTGCCACTCAACTTAAATCCGTTATTGCGAGTATTACTATTATCGAAAGTGAACAATTTGTCAAATCAAAATTTACGTTATCGATGTTATTAACGATTTTGAAAACTTCAATAAGCTCCCCCCTTAATCTTCTAGTTGCGAGTGAATACAAGTCTAACTCTTTAATCCTATCTTCATAAGGCTTATTGCGCAATGACGGAATAAGTTTCGTGGCACGACGCTGAACCCTTTCTAACCTATCAATATCCTCACGCAAGTACGGGCACCAAAACTGAACGGCATATTCCAAATGAGGCCTGACTAGGGACTTGTAAAGGGGCAATATAATATCCTTCGATTTAAATTCGAAATTACGCGCTATGAAGCCTAACATCCTATTAGCTTTTGCGCAAGACTCCAGGCACTGGTTCCTAACCTTTAAATCATTAGATACGCGTACGCCTAAATCTACTTCCTCGTCAACGCTCGCTAACTCCCTATCATCCATCGTGTACGTGTAATTATTGTTGCGAGAACCTATATGCAAAACTTTACATTTGTCTACGTTAAATTGCATCTGCCACTTATCTGTCCACTCCATAATCCTATTTACATCGTCTTGGAGCCTATTACTATCGTCCTCGTTAACAACCTTACCGCCTATTTTGGTATCGTCCGCGAATTTTGACACGTTACTAGTCAATCCTACATCTATGTCGTTAATGTAAATAACGAATAGCAATGGGCCTAACACTGAACCCTGTGGGACACCGCTACCTACATCTAACCACCCCGATTCACTACCATTAGCTACGACCCTCTGCCTCCTAGCACGAAGCCATTCTTCTAACCAGTTAGCTACCTGACCGCGTATACCGTGCGCTTTGACCTTCGCAATTAGTCTCCTATGCGGAACTGTATCGAACGCCTTTTTAAAATCTAAATAAATAACGTCAGCTGCTCTATGCCTATCGTATTCGCGCACTATTTCGTTATAAAATTCTAACAAATTAGTTAAACAAGACCTATTGCGTCGAAACCCATGCTGACTACTATTAATCAAATCTCTACTTTCTAAGTGATCGATAATACGATCCCTAACTACGGATTCCAAAAGTTTACCGACAATTGACGTTAAGCTAATGGGCCTATAATTGCTAGCTACTGCGCGGTCGCCTTTTTTAAAAATAGGCGTGACGTTAGCTAATTTGAAGTCTTCAGGAATAATCCCCGTTTCGAGTGACTGATTAAAAATCTTCGCTAAGGGGCCTACGATAACTTCTTTCAAATCTTTCAAATGTCTGGGATAAAAAGCGTCAGGGCCTGGAGCCTTGCTAACTTTTAGCCTATCGATATAATGCGCAATCTCAGCCTCGTAAACAGTTATTTCATCAAAAATAGTCTCGCTACTAAATGGAACGATATCGTTCACGTCGGGGACATTATTTACGTCTTCTACGGTAAAAACTGTCGCAAAAAAGTTATTGAAAATACCCGCCATCGCCTGAGCGTCAGAAGCCAAAGCGCCATTAACATCCACTAGAGGGCCTATGTTATCTTTTACCGGCTTACGATTATGTACGTATTCAAAAAACGTTTTTGGATTATGTTTACTATCCGCAGCTATAAGTATCTCTAAATTACGCTTGGCATTCCTAACTGATCTTTTAACCTGACGTCTAAGCTCGATATATCTATTAAAGTTAGCTGCAGTGCCATTGCGCTTACTAAGTCTATACGCTCTATTACGCTCGTTTATAAACTCTCCTATTTCCCTAGTCCACCACTTCGGCCTACCACGATTTCTAGCGCGCTTGGGCCTACGAGGAATAAACTCCCTTTCAATATCCCTAAAACTTTCTTTAAACGCCACCCAACGCAAATTTGTGTCATTACCCATAAATAAGTTATCCCAGTCCACTACTCTCATCCTATCAGTCCACTACTCTCATCCTATCAAATCATCTTCTGTTTCTAAATGATGTAGTGACCCGTGGTTCGTATTCCACATTAAGCTGTAGGTTCCCTTAAATGACCATTGGATATTAGTGGAGAAGTTAGATCATACAATTAGAACTCATTGTCACTTTCCTGATTTTATTTTGACTAATGTCAGACGATTTTATTCAGTCTCGGAAAGGTAACACTGGACATTAAAGGGTTAACATGAAGAAGTTTACCTGCAGGGACAATGTGGAAGAGGCAAGGTTCTTTCTGCATTCCGATGTCGTTGGAGGCCCAGCAGAGTAGGGTGCCGTAATCGAGTGACGTGACAGGGGTATAAGTGATAACGGAATGAGAACTGGCGGTTGTGTAACGTCCATTCGGAACGTCAATTGTGTCCGCCGTGTTGTTGAACGTCCATTGAAACGTCGCCCTCGGAGGATTAGCGTCCACTTTGCAAGTGACTTCCGCGTCTTCGTGACGACTAACGGCGTACGTCGTCAATTGGTTGGGAGAACACACAGGGGAATCTGCGGGAGGTAAAATTGCAGTCAGAGAGAGAGAGAGAGAGAGAGAGAGAGAGAGAGAGAGAGAGAGAGAGAGAGAGAGAGAGTATTAAATGATTAAATTTAACATAAAGAGCATACAGAACTCTCGTGGCGTGGTTAGCTGGAGTTTAGTCTCAGGCTTTGAAGGCCTGAGTTAGACTCTCACTGTCGCCACGACTGGAATTGGGCCGGCCACCTATTCTGTGATTTCTGCTGCGACTCAGGTGACCCTCTCGGAAGATCATCCCCCCTCACCTCCACCATCTCCATGTAGGGGAAACAAAGATTTCCGATGTTACCTACTACCTGTTTATAAAGAGGGTATAAGAAAAAGTTGCGGCTCCTTTTCTAGTTCGAAATAGTCTTTATACACTAAAAGGAATGAAGTTCATGTACATTTTCGGAAAAAAATTCGCCTAGAAACGTAAGATTTCTAAAAATCATAAACAATTACTAATTGGTTATAACTGAGTTTTGTTTTTGAAATATTATTACTGTTACCAAAATTAATAACATATCCAAAGTAAAACACAATATGGATCTTTTCCGTTTGACTGCCGCCATTGAAACATAAGAGGTGAGTGCCCCCAGCCTTCTTTACTTAGCCTTATAAGGCTAACTAACGAAAATATCACGACCTAACCTAACCAATCGTTAGGTCAACTGTACGACCTTGACGATTGGTTAGGTTAGGTCGTGATATTTTTGTTAGTTAGCCTTATAAAGCTAACTAAAGAAGGCTGGAGGCCCTGATCTTCAGGTGATCCCCTTATTTTTCTGAGTACACGATTGAAACTTAAAAATTAAGCATGGATCTTGAAAGTAATTAAAATTGTTTATAAGAAACAAAATTTGAAGGGGAAATTAAGAAAATCTTTTTTATAAAGTAACTTATTTTGTATCATCAAGACATTTCAGTTAAAATACAAAAAGTTTAATTATGTTTCAATGGCGGCAGTCAAACGGAAAAGATCCCACAATATTACTAATCAGTAATTTATTATGCTTTTAGAAATTTTAGTTTTTTAGAGGAACTTTTTTACGGAAACATACATTTATTTATTATCTAATAATGTGTGTTACTTTTCCTAGAATACCACTTAAATTCGTAAGTAGCACAGTTGGTCGATGAATTGTTGAATGTTGATGTATGGTGATATCAATTATATCAACTATATCGATATTGTTGTATGTTTATTTTTTTTACATACTGTAGGCTACATATAAAATACTTTAATGGCCTTTTACTGCTAATATTCTTTCAATTCATATTGTCTATATTTTATATGTTGTGCCAACGAATATAGTTATATATAGAGAAAATTAGGTGCTACTATAGCGTGATTCCTACCGGTGACTTCGATACTATAGGGTGATTCCTACCCGTTTTGGTTCGAAACTACAGTACTGTAGAGTGTGATTCCTATCCAAGATATAAATGAAAATATAATAAATATAAAATGCTATTTATTATTCAATTTTATTTATTTAAAAAATAGTTTCGGTGCTACTATAGTATGTGGTCTACCTACGATTGGTTAGGTTTAGTCACGATATTTTCGTTAAAACTAACGAAAATATCATGACTAAACCTAACCAATCGTCAAGGGCGATGGACATTGGAATGTAAACAAGCAATTAGTAAACAAGGTAAGAAGCTATAATTAAAAGGTAGACCGCCGAATCGAGGTAGGAATCACGCTATAGTAGCACCGAAAATTATTTGTTGGACCAAACAAAAATAAATGTTTCGACCAAATAATTGTTGGGTTTTTAGATATCCAAATATTTATTTCGTATTACATAATTAATTTTGTTGTTAATAGTTTGCTTCAATAAAAAAATATTTAGTTGATGGAACAAAGTTTGCTTCGTATGTTTGTTTTAGACGACAATTTGTTAAAATAAACAAATTATTTTAAATTGCTAAAATGTCTAACTCATTTTTCTGATTTTATTAAACAGAATTTCTTCACTTAACTTTAAGTTAACGGTACTTGTAGGTTATCTCCCCCCCACCAATTTTGACAGAATATTTTCGTTAAAACTAACGAAAATATCACGACTTAACCTAACCAATTATCAAGGGCGTACAGTTGATCTATTAGTAAATAGTAAATACTATTCCAGAAACAAACAATGTTATAATTAATAATAGATCAACTGTACGCCCTTGATAATTGGTAGGTTAAGTCGTGATATTTTCGTTAGTTTTAACGAAAATATTCTGTCAAAATTGGTGGGGGGGAGATAACCTACAAGTACCAAGTTAACTAAAGCATACTCACTTATTATTAACATTATTATATTTACAAAAAGAAACACGAAAACATTTATACCTCAACCGGAGTGCAATTGCTTCCCTTGAGACTACACGAAATGTACAAGGTGGTGTTTACGCCTTCCTGAGCTGCGGACACGTTTAACAAATTGGGTATTTCGGCCTTCATGGTTTTGCTCTACTTTAGAATGTCATTAAAGCTTATTTTAGGCGAAAACTTTTATATTTACATTTAAAAACTTTATATATAAGAGAAAATAAAGAAAAACACTTTTTTAAACTAGCTAATACTAACTCTTTATGGAGAGGTGTATGCATGATTATTCGGATGCATGACTCGTCTTTCGAAAATATAATTCATTTGTGTTTATATAGAATTCACAAGAAAATTATATAGAATTATATCGAATTCACTGAATAAATGCCATGATAACTAATTAGGATCATCTGAAGATGAGGGGCCCCCAGCCTTCTTTAGTTAGCTTTATAAGGCTAACTAACGAAAATATCAAGACCTAACCTAACCAATCGTCAAGGACGTACAGTTGACCTAAGGATTGGTTAGGTTAGGTCGTGATATTTTCGTTAGTTAGCCTTATAAGGCTAACTAACGAAGGCTGGAGGCCCTGATCCTCAGGTGATCCACTAATTAAACCAATCATTATATTTTAACCATTGTTTTATTTGATCCAACCAAAAAGTGGTTTACTAAAAACTTGGTTTGTCGCTTTAAAGGTATGTGATTTCCTTCTTTTAACAAAATGGAGCCAACAAAACAAATATGATAACTCTAAACAAAGAAATTATATATTTTAACTATTATTTTGTTAATCTAAACCAGAAAAAATGGGAAACTAAACGTTTTTCTGTTATTTTTAATAACATTTTTCTCTGTGGACTCATTCAGAAAGTATTAAATGTTATGAAAGCCGGTATAGATTGAGTTCGAGAAAGAATTCCATTTGTGGATCCGAGATAATCCAAATCCACTCCGGATTAGATTCATTTGCTAAATGAATAATCCTCGCGTTCTCTTTTATGCGTAAGACGTAATATGACGTCTTTGGCCATTTCACAACACAATCCCTTCTCCAGAATGTCAACGTGTCCGGACAGTTTGCCTAAAAGCCATCATAGAGGACGCCATATTGGAACGCTGTTCAGATGATGTGAAATTGTCCAATTCTCATTTATATTTTGCTCCTCATTTTGAATTTTCTCCTTTTTTATTCTTCACAGAAAAAAAATCCAGCGAGAACCCATAAATAGCCAGTACTGTATACATACAGTTTTGGAAAAAGTTTGCATAGAAACGTAAAATTTCTAGCATAAAAAATTACTAACTGGTAAAATTGCGATTTTTCTTGAACATTTTATTGGTGACACTAAGAAAATGTCAAAAGCAAAATTCAGTCATTACCAATTAGCAATTTTTTATGCTTTTTACAAATCTTATGTTTCTAGGCGACCCTTTTTCGAAACACACACACACACACACAACACACACACACACACATATATATATATATATATATATATATATATGTGTGTGGTGTGTGTGTGTGTGTGTGTAAAAATGAACAATGAATGATTCCTATATTCATGTATTCTTGTATTCATTCATATAATTCTTATATTATAATTCGTATAATTCTTATAGTCATTCGTATAATCCATATATTTATATAATCCTTATATTCTTATGTATATTTATATTCATATATTCATATATTCATGTTGACATATAGAGTCCAAAGTCGCATAACGCTGACACGAGTTTCAATAAATCTTTTATTTGCTTTCTATTTTATTTCTGCTGAATAATTGGTGAATTATTTCTTTTTAAATTAGTTGATAATTTTTTTTAGATTTAGCTTAATAATGTAATCTTGTTAAATTCTGCAATGTTCATTTTCTGTATACATTCTCTCTTCGTTGTAAAAGATGAAGTCATGTCTTGCTTAACGTTTAATTTTAAATCTTAAGCATTTAATTTTTGCTCATATGTATGTTTAATTGTAATTCATAATAAAATGCATATTTCACTTTCCATTTTTAGTTAACTCGGCCGATCATGATAACATCAGATCTGTCAATATGCAGTTTAAAATAAAAATATGACTTCATCTTCAAATATCTTGCCTGTCTGTCTAGACGTTGCTGTTGCTACGGCTAAAATATTTAACTTATCTTCAAATATTTTGCAAAATAATGCAGCCTAGTGAGAATAAAAAACAAAACAAGTCAACACTAAATAATAATGATGTCAACAAAATTTGTATATTTATATACACAAATTTTGTGTATAAAATGCATATATTTTTTGTCATTCTGATTTCTGATTGTCTGATCTAACTTAGAGGCTGAGCATTACTTGTAACATTTTAGCAGTAAACTACAGTAAGAGAATATCTTTGTCTTCTCCTTCGAGCCTTGCTCTCTTCAGAGAACTTAGTCTTAAATAGAGAAAAATAATTTCCCGATACGTTACAAGAAGAATCGGGGAACCTTCAGAGAATTTAGTAAGCTCCACAGAATCCTCCGATCCACTACAAGAAGAAATCGGAGAGTAGTATAAGGGAAACTTCTGCGATTCCCTATTCGGTACCAGATACTCCAGAGTAACAAATCCGTTGCTGCCACCTAACCAGAACCCCAGTCAACTTCGAACCGCCCAAGGCCATAGACGCAGGGGTCAACATATATATATATAATATATATATATATATATATATATATATATATATATATATATATATATATATATATATATGGGTGGGTGTCTTTGTGAATGCGTGTGTGAATAGTTTTTTCTCTACTTTAAAAAGGGATGTTCTTTGTTGTGTAAATATTTTTCTAATAATTATGATCATAGCCTTTACAGAGAAACTGTTCTTTCATCTTTTCACAAACTGTTTGAATTTCTAACATTCCTTTCAAATATAACAAAAATAGAATGAAGTGATATGAAATACCTTATTAACACCTTATTGTTTAACACAATTCTCAGTTGAATGGAAGATCAGATACACTTAAACCTTTTCAAGATGTTGTGTAATTAAACTTATACTGTAACTGAATAAAACACAAGATTTCTAATCCCTTTAATTAACTCCTAAGGCAAAACTTCAGAAACAGATATTTAAAGAAGGATTAAACCTTGAATTTCTTTTTAGGCCGAACGCACGCAGGATCTCGCGATTCACGACTGACGACTTGGGTCGTGACGATTCTAGTCGCGCGTGATTTTAAGTTGACAGGATAGGAACCCCGTACATTGCAGCGACCGCGATTCGCGTCGCGGTTGCTGCAGTGTGCTGGACTGCGTGCGGCCGGCCTTAAACTGTATCAGAATAAAGAACATACTCGTACGTCGCTCTCTAAATTCGAATTCATTGATTCTCATCTCTCGTGAGAATTGATGAGATCTTTTCGCTTTCTTGAGAATTCCTTTTATTATCCTTTTATTTGAATAGTAAACTGAGGATTGTGATTATTAAGTATTTTAAAGAAGTCTTAAATGAAGTCGAGTTTTCGCTTGAGATGATTCGAATGTGTTTAGAAATACCAAAACAAAATTATATCCTTGGTTATGTGTATAAGCGGAGCAGTATTTTGTAAAAAAAGTAAAGCCTTTCGTATATATATACAGTGCCCGCGAAAAGTATCCGATCACTCAAGAAAATACAATATTTTCCCTTGATATTCAGAGACACGTAATTCACTTTCTATTTGTTCTAGCGACATCTGGTAACTTTGAGGTTGCTCGCTGATATGAGAGCTATCCAACGCATTCTCAAATTAGTGTTCTGGTAGCCTTCGTTGCGGGTGGCTGTGTCTCAAATTTGTCAGATTTCACTGTTTGTGTAAATTTCTTGATTTTTTTTTTTTTTTACAGAAAGTGGTGTAAATAAAATTTATATATAATGTGTGCTAAAAAACAACTTAAGAGTGATTGTCGAGGTGCTATTGTTGCTTTGCATGCATGTGGGAAATCACAGAGACAGATAGCTAAGGAATTAAACATATCCCAAAGTACCGTTAATTTATGGGTTTCACGGGCTAAGAACAATGGTGGCCTAACCACGCCAGTCCCTAAAAAACGATCTGGCAGACCGAGAAAAACAAATTCGCGAACAGACAAACTTATGAAACGTTTAGTATTGAAAAACCCAACAATAACTGCGAAAGAAATAAAATTTAATATGAATAATTTGTTATCTGGTGTTTCTGAACGAACTATCCAGGAGCGGCTCCAAAAAGAACTCGGATTACCATCTCGCCATGCTGCTAAGAAACTGTTCATTAATGAAAAAATGCGTAAAAAACGTGTCGCATTTTGTAAAAAATACATTCATTGGACTGTTGATGACTGGAAGAAGGTTTTATTTAGCGATGAGTCGACATTTTTGACATTCAGAAGTTGTCCAAAAAAGGTTCGCCGGCCTATTGGCTCAAATAGGATGGACCCTAAATACACCCTAAAGACAATGAAACACCCTCCAAGTGTGATGGTTTGGGGTTGTTTCGGTTACTATGGGCGTGGAAACTTATATTTTCTTCCGAAAACACAACTATGAATGGTGCACGGTATTTAGCAATGCTACAGGATAAACTTCCAATGGCAATGGCAATCCAAAGGACAAAAACATACATGCATGATGGTGCACCATGTCACAGGGCCAAAATAGTGACAAAATGGATTACTGACAATAAATTTGATATTTTGGATTGGCCTGGTAATAGTCCAGATCTCAATCCGATAGAAAATCTGTGGCTAATAATAAAAAATAAGGTTGAATGCCACGACACTGGCTCAGTCGAAAAATTACAAGAGGCCATCAAAAAGGTATGGTGCAAGGAAATATCAGTGGAAGTTTGTCAAAACTTGATTAAATCCATGCCAAAACGTCTAGAACAAGTCATCCAAACCAAAGGACAGATGACAAAATACTAATATAAGGTTAGTATACATTTAAACATTGTTTTTTATGTAAAAAATACAAATTTCAAGGGTGATCGGATACTTTTCGCGGGCACTGTATATATATATATATATATATATATATTATATATATTATATTTATTTTAATTTCTCTACATACATAGAACTTTTCTATAAACACTTTGGAACGAAGGGAGTTGCACCTTTAGTGAATTACAATTCACAAATGATGTGTAATTTTACACTTGCTTCGTTTAATGTTTACAAATTTAATTGAAAAATAAGTAAATAAAATCTCTGGTATCATATTGTGAAGTTGGATTACTTACTTTAAGTGTGTTTATATGAAATTATGCGTTCGCTATTAAAGAACGAGAAATTTAAGATCACGCGAGTCATTTTGCTGTTGAAATTTTATTATAATGAGGTATATTCAATAGGGCGGCTCGTTTTTACACTTTTTTCGATATTTGATTGGGGGTAGTGCGGAAAAGTTGCGATTTGGAGAGAAAATAAAGTGTGTAAATTTTTTTTGATCTACGTCAATACCTTTCGGTGGCAGCGAGTCCTTAAAAATCGAAAAATAGGTCTAAAAACACATAAAAATACGATATTTGAAAAAAATATTCATAATTATATTTGTGAGTATTTTTGAACGGGGTAGATTGGAAAATGGTTTTAAAGACTTACAAAATAAACAATAAAAATTTCAGCACAATCTGTTAATAACTTCCGGTGGCGTCTTAGCCGTTAAAATATCCAAAATATTGATTTAAAGCAAGTTTTAACAAGATGTTATACAAATGTTAATTCCGGTATATTTCTGTGCAAACAACCTTGAGAACACTATTATAGGCTTGAATAAATTAATAGCAGTCATTGAACAATGAACATTATATAAAATGCACACTGTGCATTGCACACTGCACACTGCTACATCCCCCGTTCCCTACCCTATATAAGCTGGGAAAGGAAGCGACGTTGTCAGTTGTTGTGTGTCACGTGTGGCGAGAGGTTGTGTTATAACTTGTTCATCAACCGTGGTATATCACCATTTACCCGCAGTTAGTTGGTAAATATCGTAAATAGATTTATAATGTCTGAAAAGAAACCTTCAAAAGTAACCAGAACGTTAGCAAAATGCCATAGCATCGGTCAACCAGCAGATTTTGTTCCTGAAATGACTTCAATTTTCTTTTGTAACTTTCAGAATTCCTTTTTAGTTTACCTGTTTTAAGTAAGGTCTTGTACTTATTATGATAGTTTTTGAGCATATCATGTATTCTTTTCCTTGATAAAGTTGGGATTGAAGCTGTGAGCCATATCTCTTGAAGTTTGGAAATGATGTCATTGGCAATAATCTGGAATGGAGGATCTTGGCCTGTCGTTTTTCTGTTGTTCCGGTGCCAGAGATAAGCTCTTAGCACATCTCCATAAGTAGGTAGAACATTATTAACAAAATCTGCTGGTTGACCGATGCTATGGCATTTTGCTAACGTTCTGGTTACTTTTGAAGGTTTCTTTTCAGACATTATAAATCTATTTACGATATTTACCAACGAACTGCGGGTAAATGGTGATATACCACGGTTGATGAACAAGTTATAACACAACCTCTCGCCACACGTGACACACAACAACTGACAACGTCGCTTCCTTTCCCAGCTTATATAGGGTAGGGAACGGGGGATGTAGCAGTGTGCAGTGTGCAATGCACAGTGTGCATTTTATATAATGTTCATTGTTCAATGACTGCTATTAATTTATTCAAGCCTATAATAGTGTTCTCAGGGTTGTTTGCACAGAAATATACCGGAATTAACATTGGTATAACATCTTGTTAAAACTTGCTTTAAATCAATATTTTGGATATTTTAACGGCTAAGACGCCACCGGAAGTTATTAACAGATTGTGCTGAAATTTTTGTTGTTTATTTTGTAAGTCTTTAAAACCATTTTCCAATCTACCCCGTTCAAAAATACTCACAAATATAATTATGAATATTTTTTTCAAATATCGTATTTTTATGTGTTTTTAGACCTATTTTTCGATTTTTAAGGACTCGCTGCCACCGGAAGGTATTGACGTAGATCAAAAAAATTTTACACACTTTATTTTCTCTCCAAATCGCAACTTTTCCGCACTACCCCCAATCAAATATCGAAAAAAGTGTAAAAACGAGCCGCCCTAATATTCAATCAGAGTTGGTTTCCTTTTAATCATTATAATAATTATAATAATTTAATCATTATAATAATAACGACAATATATATATATATATATATATATATATATATATATATATATATATATATATATATATAAAGATGACTTATTGGTAAGTGTTGGTGTCTATAATTTTGAAATAAGAGGAGTTTAGGGGATGGTTAGTGGAGTGGCAATGTTCGCTGGTAGCGGATTTGGTGGACACAGTCACGCACATGCACCATTTTTCTGTAGTATTTTGTAACTTTTCATGGTTATTGAACCAAGTTAAAATTTAATTCGATGCTTTAATTAAGGTATTTTACGCACCAAAACCTTCTTGCATAAAGTTTGTCTTGCAATTTGCAGAGCCAGCGCCCTTGGGTTCAGTGGGTAATACCGTTTCCTGTAAGCGAAATGAGGAATTAAAGTCAGGGGGGTTCGAATCCCGATGGTTCTGGTTAATAATACCCCAAGTTAGCTCAATGGGCCACAATAGTCCATCCTGAGCGCTATGCCAGTTTCCTATGCCCTCCTCACTGACCATTATTTGCAGATCACTAAAAGAATATTGAATGGAATGCGCACTGAGTCCTATGTCGTTCCATATGTCCCCTTGATAGGATAACGTTTCAATTAACAACTACGAGTCCTCAACAACATTACTGTGTTACTCCTAGCCGTCTTTTTAAGCACCCACTATAGCACTCTTAATCTATATACCGTATATCCTCGTAAAGTAGTCATTTATCTTACTAAGAACATCACACCTTATTCACCAACCTCTTCAGCCACAATCATCGACCCCTCTTCAGAAGATAATACAAAATGCTAAACCCCTTAATTGAGTCCCCACTTAATCTTATCTACACGCAGAGGGAGTATTAACAAACGGGTTTATCTCCCCCTCTGGTGCACCTCATCTTTTGTTTAATATTCTCTCACTCGCAAAGTGTATCATAAAAGCGCTTAAAATGCTCAGACGTTGCCTACTTCGTCTTTCGCTTGTAGAAGAACCCTTTCGGAGCCGAAACATTGGTGAATATTTATCTTGCCTTCAATCTCAATTTCTCACCTTATACGTCGTTAGCAAGACATACACATACACATAAATTGTCGCACACTAATTAAAAAGCAGTGTGTGTGTGTATATATATATATGGAAATAACCACGAAAGAAAATTAAAATACAAAATAGTGCTCAACCGCTTTCGTCTAATGACATCCTCACTGAAATTAATAACAATATCGAGACGGTATATACAGTTCATAAAAAAATTATACGATTGGTGCAGAGAATATTGGAGGAGGAGCGGAGCATACAATCCACGTGGAAAAGCTACCAGAATTTTAGCGCTTTGCCCTTCTTATCTAAATGTGATCTGAAAGAATTTCAAATAACAGGATCGAGCGAAGAAAGACCCTGGCAAAGGTTGAAATTGTTTGTAAGTTGAATAATGACAGACGCAAGAATGTTTCTATTAACAGTGTTGCTTGAGTGAAACAAAATTGAAGAATTATTCCAATCAATACAATGGGACAACTGTGACAAGTGGACAAAAAGGGCGTTAGACGAGTGTTCCGTTTTAACGGAATAGTGATATTGTTTTACGTGTGATTAAACATCAATATTATGTTAGAACGGGCCGACATTATGCCGATGTTGAGCAGACGAAAGTATTAATTGCATTCCAAATGCCACAGATGTCCCAGTGGATTCTTCTTATATCGGGTGGCCCAAAAAAAACGCCTTGAGATTCGAACATCAATAACTTCAATAATATGCAGTTCACACTTCCAAAATTTACAAAACTTTTACCCCAATCTATTGATAAACCATCATAAAAATTTCAGACCTCTACATAAAATACTTTTTCCACAGCTGAGGGAACAATGAGGTATGGTGAAAAAAACGAATATCATAAAATAAAAAAAATTATTATTCACATCTTATCAACAAATATGATCAATATGTCCGCCGTCCTGCTTACAAACTAATCTTAACCTTTTCTTCCACGACATGATACATTTTCTGATTTTTGTTAATGTTATTTTGTCCCAATATTCGAGTATTTTTTTCTGTAATTGCAGTTCTGTAAACTTTTCTGTTTGGCCTTCATGAATCTTCTCTGCTAGAGTGTTCCATATCCATGGGATTGCAATCAGGTGATTGCGGTGGCCAGTCGTTTTTCCCAATGAAGTTGACTACATTCTGTTGTAGGTAATCCTGTGTGAACTTGCTAGTATGAGCTGTAGCACCATCTTGTTGGAATATGAAATCGTTTGCATAATACAGACGCCGACAACCAGGCAAAAGATTCTCGTCAAAGAGATTTACATAGTATGATAATAAAAACCCACTCTTTTGAAGAACCAAACTTTGATTGCTCACTATAATCCCGGCTGTTACATTATGAGACAGGGCATTGTTCTGAAATAATTTGAACATCAAAATATATATATATGGTCC